>CAAKHG010050116.1:1977-18791 GCA_901007715.1 Dactylopterus volitans
CGATTGCTGCACAGTGAAAATTCCACTTTTCGCAATGGCAACAAATTGTGGACTTTGCCTGGTTGTGCAGTCTGAAAAAACATTTGGGAAAAAGTAATTTTTCACGTGTTCCAAAGCCCTTGTTAGAGTGGCGCACCCATGAAATATAGTACATGATATAGATTTAAGATATCAGTTGTGTGCGAGTTTTGAAGCGTTTTTGATGTTAATGTTAATGTAGTGTCACTTGTTTTGTGGGATTCGTGTGCTTCAGTCAAAAACAGGTGTGAGATGCTGTTTGCATGCATATTGTTGACTGCAGATGGTTGTTGCATATTTTTGGTGTTTATGACGGTTACGTTTAAGTTTCTCAGCATGTTTTTTCTTCAAGTGGTTTCTGTGCTGCGAATGAAAGTTTGAACATGTCACCCTAAGAAGTACAGATGCAAACATGCATTTTTGTATGCATATTGACAACATTCAGGCCTGTTTTTATGTAAGTCACTGTCCTCCATTGCTTTGTGTGCAAAGTACAGCAAGAGTTATATCTGATTAGTTTATTGACACGAGGAGGAATATCCAGTCTTGGTACCGAACAACCCTCAAACACAGGTCAGAGGTCACATGTGGTCATATCCTCCTGATGAATGGATAGACAAATATTTTCTCTAGATGTCGTATTTTCACAAATCATGTTGTCCAAATAATTTTTTTCTCCTCTTTTCTGTCAGTCTCTCTTTGATTCTGGGTTTTGACAAGTCCTAATTTTAAACATGACAAATTTCCATCTAAAGGCCCACTCTCTCCATCTGCCTTCTCATCAGAAGCATAGGCTGATTGATTTGCTGCTCTTCATTAGATTTGGGGAGATCAGTATCCAGTCATATTTGTCAAATTGTTTTCTTCCTAAATATTAATAATCTGAAGCTTAACTTTGTAACCCAATGACTGATTTGTAATTTGTGATCTCTGTCCTCATTCCTCAGCCCCCAGGATCAGGGCAGAGTGTCTTACAATGAATGTCACTGGTTCGAGGATCGGACAGTCCATGAAGTCTTTACAAGGCTCAGATAGGAAGGCAAATGCTGCGTTCTCAAATCTGCTTTGCTTACCTGCACCAGTCATCCAGCCATCCATTTCTCTGCATTTTGCGAACACCTGTCATTGAGTCTGATACTTAACATTCCAGTTGAAACCACAGCTTGATTAACCCACCTGACAGCCTCTCATCACACCTGCCTGAATCTGCTTGTTGTATAACTTCCCAATCTTTTACAATGCAAGCGATTATCTTAACATCAGAGAACCATTTCGCACCTCATAGATTTTACATGGAACAGTAGTGACTCCTCTCAATTTGCATAGTTTTGCTGTCACTCTGCATCACTGACAGTCCATTTTGATGGGCTGGATCATGGTTTTCTTTCCAGTTTTAGACACTTTAGATTAAATGTAGCAAGCATTTTACACTTTTTGATATTGTATACACACACAGTTTTTGAAAGGGTTTTCGTGGAGTTTTTCCCTCACTTGAGTTGAGGTTATGAGGACAGAGGCTGACACTGTACAGACTGTAAAGCCGATGGAGGCAATGTGATTTGTGATTCTGAACTATACAAATAAAATCGGCTTGACTTGACCCACAGTGGCCACCTTATCAGCCAGCAGGTTGTACCTCATAAAAGGTCTTTTGCTGCTGTTGCCCATCTGCTTCAAGGTTCATCGTGTTGAAACTCGTGGTTAATGGAGTAACTATTGCATGTCCATCAGTTGAACCAGTCTGGCCATTCTCCTCTGATCTCCGGCATCAGCGAGGCATTTTGGCCAGCAGAACTGCTGCTGGGTATTTTCTCTTTTTTGCACAATCCTGGGTAAACCTTGGATGGTTGTGTGTGAAAATTCCAGTAGATCAGCAGTTGCTGAAATACTCAGACCAGCATGTCTGACACCCACAACCATGACACTTTGTTTCACTTAAGACCTTCATCAGTCTGATGTTCAGTTTTAACTTCAGCAGATCATCTTGACCATGTCTAAATACGCGTGCATGCGTGCGAGCGTGCGTGCGTGCGTGCTAGCGCCTTTTCCTTGAGCTCTGGTCCTGTTCCCTGGAAGTTTGAGGGTTCCACACAGTATCTTAGTATCTGTTCTGAGGACAGCAAGTCTCCTTGACTGAGGCTTTGGATGTTGATCTTGGAATCTGTTGGAGCCACTTATGATAAAGGCTGATATACTATATATATTCCCAGTGTTTCCCATTTATGGTCCTCGGGGGTTCCCCCCATCCTACATGTTTTATATGTCTCCTTTCTCCAACACCTCTGACTGCAATGATCAGCTCATCATCAAGCCTGGTAACATCCCCTGATGGGGTTCCCAGAAGACCAGGATTGAGAAACGCTGCAAATGGGACATTCTGAGAGCAAATAAGAATGTGTGTGACACCATATTCAGCTGAAAGGGTGGTGATAGGTGTCACTTCATCTTCTTTATGGACACTGAGCTCTTGCGTTCATGTTTATTCCATTCTATATAGCCTCTTGTTGGTTGTGTTGCTCAGACATGTGTCATTTGGCTTTTGCACATTTGAGGCATGAAGGAGAAATAATAAAACTGAACATCCCCAAGGCAGAAGTGCATCTGCTCAGCTCCGCTGCTGCAGTGCTTAAAACAACGTTCACTGTGACATGACGGCTCTAAAGTTACCTGGAATTTGTGCATGTTCGTGAACCTCTCATATAAAACAACACCCACAGAGTCCTGAGAGCAAATCTTTGAGGCGAAATTAAAGAAAGTCACTGCAAACCCCCGGAGAATTGCAGAATAGCTTGAGCTGTGCTGATGAATGTGTTGTTTCTGAGTTCAGAGAATACACTGTGACGGACTAATAAATATTCATCAGTAAGATAGTATTGGGGAGAGGTGAGGTTGGGAGGGTGGAGGATGAGAAACTGAGGTGATGCAAGTTTGGGTCTAAAATCTGATATAGAGAGGGGGAATAGTGTATCTTGTCAGGATGAGTGCTGTGTGTATGTAGCGGATTAGACTCCACATCCAAGCAGAGCACTGCTTTTCTCATAATCACAATAATCACACAAAATGTACGAGTTGCTACCATGAAAGAGGAGTTGGATCCAAATCTGAGTGAGACAAAAAAGGTGCAAAGGTGTAATCTAGACTCACCTCAGCAGAGAATGGAGCTGGCCAGATTATGTCCTTTAATCCAAGATAGGAATGTGGCAAAATGAAAATTACTGTTAACCGTGTCCATTTATGTTGTTAGTTGGCATCAAAAGCCCTCAGGGCATTAAAGAAATAGCCATGTAAAACAGGTTTCTATGCGATGATTAATCAGAGTCTGGAGTAATGCTTCCTGTACATAGTATTTGCTGTGAAGTGCAGCAAGAAGACTCGTGCCACATTCCAGATCTTATCAATTATTTATTTTTATGGCAGAGGACACATGAAAGCAGTCAAGTCGTGTCAGGTTTATTTATAAATCAAAATGTCACACATTTGCATCACCATGTTGAATCGCCTAAAACACATGTCAAGGACCTAACGTTTTAATTGGGGGAGGGTGGGGGGGGGCTGCTGTATGGAGAGCGGATTGTGACTAAAGCTTAAACTCCGAACTGCAGAGCTCCCTGACTTTGATCATTGGAATGCGGGAACAAAAATGTCGGCTCACCCATTTCAAACGCCCCGAAACAGCTTCCCTTTCTTCCCACCAAAGGGGTCTCTCTGTGAAATGTTTTCATCGCGGCCTCCAAAAACTGCAGATTGTTGAAGCATATGTTGCCCAAGCGCAATTAATGGTGCAGTAAGGCAAGCAAAATGCAACAAGAGCAGTCTCCGAAAGCCCTGCCGGGATCAGGTGAGGATTAAGCAGCATATTTTAACACTTGTCTACGCGACGAGTGCAAAATTTTAAAGTCAATCTGTGATGGAATTTTAATGCTCTATTCCGCCCGCCCATATCTATGTTTCAGCAAATAGAGGAGACGTGGTGCTATTCTCTTCAAATAAACATGACAACATGACAGCAGCTTCACAATCACTAACGAGGCGCGTTGACTTTGACCTGGTCCATCACACACCTACACTTTAAGCACGTGAGCCGTCAGACTCCGCATGACCTCCACCGGTGGAGATGAGACGCTAGGGGTCGCCGGTGAGCCGCGTTGCACGCGTGGCTCCGGGTGAACGTGAACGGGGAGTAAATGTGCCTTATCGACTGTATGGGCCTTTTCACTGTAATGACATAATGGCCATAATGAAAGCAGCTGCTCGCGAGACTGACACTCGCGGAGAGCGTGACGGAGGAGCGAGAAAAACCCCGAAACTTCTGCAGGTGACCGCTCACGATTCCGCACAGAGCACACACACACACGCACGCACGTACGCACGCAGCCACAGCAAAAATAACTGATAATCGATCATCAGAAGTGACTGTGAAATCCCTACAATTGCCGTTGACGCTGCGAGTTCACCTCCACCTCCGCGACCGTCTGCCGCCACCTGTGATTGGTTCTTCTCACTGAGCAGCGGCGCATATTTGCCATATCACCCCTATTTTTCTCTCGTACCCGAGGCTGGAAATAGCCCCCCAGCCGCTGCTCCCGTCAACTACATATGCACTTGCCCAAATGTTGGAGATGTGTTGTCTGCTTTTTTACCAATTGTGAATTGCACAGTTCATTTATGTTGAATCCCAAACAGGAGCGCGCTCGTAGGAGGTTCAAGTGTGTGCAGCGTCCTTCTGTGAGGTTGTGAGGACCCGGAGACCCCGATGAGACGGTCGCCAGCACCGAGACGCGCGTGTTCCGACGACCTCCTGCACCGACTTACTTCTCGTCACCCCGCCCGTCTGCCCGCCGTCTCCTCCCTAAACCCCTCGCCGCGACCACCCCTCTGAGCGACTGTGGGCTAAGAAAAAGAGACACAGGGAGAAAGTGTGTGTGTTTGTGTGTGTGTGTGTGTGTGTGAGAAAGAGAGGGATAGACAGAGAGAGAGAGAGAGAGAGCTAAAAATACACGCAGACTCCCAACATCACCGAGACTATCACCCACCTGCCCCAGTCCGGCGAGGCAGAAGGAGGAGGACGCACAAGTGCACGCGCGTCCACGCGTGCCAGCCCGAGCGAGACAATAACCGGCGGGAGCGGAACGCGCAGGAGGACCCAGATGTGAAAGTGGAATAAGAGTTCAAGCACAAGAAGTCTGCGGGAGAGAAGCGCGGCGTCGCTGGACCAGCAGAAGCCTCCATGAGCTCGTGCTGAGGGGAGTCATGCATCTCAACAGAGAAGAAGAGAACAACAAAGGTGAGCAGAAGATCTCAGTCATTTATCATCCACACGCACACGCACACGCACCCTGCCCGCCTCCCTCCCTTTTTTTCATACTTCAAAAGATCTCGCGTTGATTACTGGATGCCCTTGACTGTGTCACGTTGGTGCCAAGATGCTGCTGCTCGGGGTCATTGCAACCTGATGGTGGTGACTGACCGCTGTGGTGGTTCTGTTAATGCCTGACTGTTTTTATTTTATATAATATGTATATATATATATATAATATTCTGAGATGCTTCTGCATAGCAGCGAGGAGACAGAGGGGTGTTACATCCAAGCAAAGCCAAGGTGGGAATGTGGAAACGGTGCGTGTCTGTGTGTGTGTGTGTGTGTGTGTGTGTGTGTGTGTGTGAGTGTGTGAGACGGTCCACTTGAGCACTTGTTGTGCTCGGTTTGGCTCCACTGTGGATGCTCGCGTCCACGGCCGCTTCCGCGCGAGGTGGCCTGAGCAGAAAGCACAAGGTCATTCATCCTCATGTTAAAGAGCAGCCGACCGCGTGCGTGCGTGTGTGCGTGCGTGCACGAGTGCGTGCGCGCACGCGCGTGTGGCTGCAGGGTGCGCGTGTGTGGCTGCAAGGTGCGCGTGTTTGTATTGTTGCGAGTGAGTCGCCACGGATGCGTGTCCCCCGTCGTGGTCGGAGGGGACAATTAGCGAGCAGACGGTGTGTAATGGCACGAGCGTTCCCATCAGGACGCGTCGTTGTGGATTAATGACGCGTCCGCCGGCGCCTCGCGCGGGATTTTGACTCCCGGTCTTGGAGCCGAGGTCGAGGTCACTGACCAGCACCTGATGCTGAGGGAGGTTTCCATTTGCATGTGTGTGTCGACGTGACGCAGCCCGTGTCTCATGACCCACGAGCGAAGCACCCACGGCGCTTAACCACCACGCCCACGCGGACCGAGTTAACGCCACATTGATGATTGACATGCAGATGGTACAATATGACCAGCACCTGCACAAACTTAACATCCTTTATCACCCTGTTGCATTAAATATTCACAAAACCCCCACAATTGTGCGTGCATATGAAAAATGTAAATGAAATGACACCAGCAAAGCCTTCACTTTTTTTTTTTGTTCTTACATAAGAACACTTCTTTTCCCACTTGGTGAATGTTTCTTTAAACAGTTCTTTTCTCTGCTGAGCAGCTTACTGATAATGATGTTATATCGCTGTCCAGGGGATACAGCATTTAATTTTTTTTTTTTATGCACCACTGTCAAGCTTTATGGGTGACTAATATCTTTGCTTTTAACTGCTGATGTGTGAGGACTTTCCCATGTGGTGGGTGGGTGGGTGGGTGGTGCCCGCACAGTGGCACTCCGCGTGGTCCCTCATCCAAAATGTCAAAATAAACCGCATTGCCAAGGATTCAAAACGGTTTATTGTCATATACAGAAATAATCTAGTTATTGATGCAATGATATTCTCAGTCGACGGTGTTTCCGTGCGACGGTAGAAGGGATTTCATGAAGAGAGACTAAGCGTACGCATCTCAGAGTGTGAAGTGTGCAAGTCAAACAGGAATGACGGTTTAAGTATAACAACTGACTTCAACCATCATGTTTTTGTTTTCTTTTAAAAAAAATACTGACAGCCAAACCAGCTTTGATGGCTGTTTACACTGAAAGCAGAATAATGTCACAAATAGCAGTTCCTCACCTTAATAATGATAATAATAATCATGAGAATAATAACAGAGCACCCACATAGATTACATAACACACATAGGACAGATAGCCCATAAAGTGTACATCTGAGAAACGGCTTACTGCAAGTGACAAACAGTGCTAGAAATGTTTAAAGTTCTTTAATGCAATTGAAGGCTCGATTATTCGACCAATCAAACTTGAACTCCCAGCTGAAACAGATGATGTGCTTTGCTCCCTCCAGGCCGTCAAACGTGTCAGAGTGAATCAGATCAATAGCTTGTATTCATTTCAAAGAACTTACAGCCCGGCCTACTGTTGCACGACAACGGATGGGCTCCACAAAGCAGAAATACATTGAACTTATTTCGAGATGAACTTCAGGGCAACATAAAGTGAACTCAATGATTCATTCATGAGACCCTGAATACTACAAAAATGAAAATCTGCACGTGCATAAAGATACCGATCTCAGCAATCCTCAGTGCTCTCCAGAGCTTTGACCTTTCGGAATTCCCGAGAATGTGGTTCGATCTGCCAGTATGGCTTGCCTGTGCCACGCAATCCATCTTCTTGTACAACCTGTTGGCTCATTGTTGCGACTCCTTCACAAATTGGAAGTGCTGTTTACGCCCAGCCTTGTGTGTGTGTGCGTGCGTGTGTGTGTGTGTGGGGGGGGGGGGGGGGGGGGGGAGTATATTTGTCGAATTTCTACACAAGTACCTTCACATCAGACAATAATCATCTAACAAGTAACATTTCAGAGAGATACAAGGATTTGTTTTTGGACAATTGAATCTTAGTTCAAGGCGGCTCGGGTAATGTTTTTGCTTGTAATAATAATAAAACCAACAATTTTTTGCTTGTAATAAGTGATTCATCGGCCAGTGGAACAAATAAAGAATCACTTTCAGAGATTTCTTGTAAAAGAATGCAACTGTTGGAGAATGGGAAGATGCTTGCTGGCGGGGTGGAGCCTGGACTAAGGAAAATGCGTTAAATGTGGGACAGATTTGTTTAACACAGAGGAAAAAAAACACCTGGCTTACAACTCTGCTTTTGATAACTTCATAGTACAGCTATGAAGAAAAAAACAAAAAGAAACTCATTCAACGGCATCAACACTAATGAGCGCTGAGTTTTGATGGAATAATACACAAAATGTCTGCTTGTGCTAACAATCGCTCATTGATTGAAGCTCTTACACAGTGGCAATGAAATATATGGCTGCCAGTCTACAGGCTGTTTTTATTCATGTCTTCATAGGAGCCCGGTTGAATGCATTTCTAGCAACATTTATGATGAGTGGGCTGAGGGTTGCCAACACCGGGATGCATTTTGTGTATGGTATTTTGCAGTTGGTCTGTCAAGGTTATTTTGCGGGGTTGTTGTAATCTCTCTTGGACAGACTGAGTCGAAATGTCAGGCGTCAACAAGGCCTCAAAGCAAAGTGCAGTATAGAATTATTGGATGCTACGTGAACCAGTCAGAAATAATTGGGCACTATTAACGGTATTTCGGTTCACGGGATAGTATGCAGTTAATATTGGGGTTCTTGGGATTTTCATCAGCGGTTACTGAGTCAGAGAAGCGAGTAATTAATAGAATCAGAAACAAAGGTATTTTTGTTTCCCGTTAAAGTCTGCGGCGCAGTGTTGGAAAGAGAGCCACTTAGATTTAGAGGCTTTAGGGTCGAGACGGTGAGGATGTGAAAGGGGAAATCTTGCCCTGCTCTACTTAGCTGCAAACATATTTACAACCACAGGAGAGGAGATCACATCAAGATGATGGCTGAATAGAAAAGTCAGACATGGAGAGCCAATAAAAAAATAAATAAAAGAAATACACAGAGAGAGCAGAGATGGGGCTGTGTTTTGTCAGCAGGGCAGGGCAGATAAATTCTTCAGCGTTTCAGTAATCTGTCACATCAGCTTCTCTTCATGATGTACAAATTGAAGTGAAGGACTCAACCAAAACAATGAGGGCCCCCACCCATGAAGACTTCATGAAGAAACACATCAGCGGGTTTATCAGCCCATTAAGCTGTTAATAAGATCATGGAAATGATCCAAAATGTGCAATGACTCTTTCGGGTGTCTGTGCCATGGTTTTTTTTTTGTTTGTTTTTTTTGTTTTTTTTTAGATTTTTTTTATATGAGTGAAATGGCAGTTGGGTCTGTTTGAATAATCTATATTTTCATACTCTACTGTTGGTATTCATGAGATGCAGGAAATCAGACCAACACCGAAAGATGTAAGTCATCACTTAGATTTCCTCATTTTCTGTGTTGCTTTCTACTGTTATTTAGTATTCACCCAAAATTAGTTTAGAGGCCGACATTGCATACAAAAAGCTTGATGTTTTAACTGAGTGCCCTAATAAATCAAATAATAAAACCAGGGTTTAGCTTCAAATACAAGCTAAAAATAACAAGAATCCATTCTGAATCTTAACTCTGTGTGGGTGGAAATTAATTATAGTGCCAGAGTGATTGACAAGTAATAGCTCAGAGTCCTGTGGCATGTTTAAGAAATATGCATGTAATGTGAGCCTCTGGACATTTTACTTGTCTATGAAAATGACAAAGCTTTATGCAAAAGTGACCATGGCCATTTTTCATGCCCTTTTGAGATGTCCCCTCTCTTCTCCATGGGTGTAGTCTGACCTGTAATAGTAATACTGCAACAGTTTGGATGCTATTCAAACCTGTTCAGAGGAGTTTATCTGCTCATATTTGAATATTGTATTTGTATGTACATCCCACACCCATTTTTCGGGGAAGACAAACACGTTGCAACGTTTGGAGTATTTTTGGTCAGACACGCCTGTGCTCTTGCATAACTCTGCTACAGCAGCATGTCAACGCTAAAGACAGCATCCTAATTGTTCTCCGCGTAATGCCTTTGTTATGCCTCTCCTCTCACTTGACCCTGTTTGCCAGCTCGCCTGGGTTTTACTTGCCGCCTCACGAATTATTGATAAGCAGAAGTGCACAAAGAAAACAGAGATGGTGGAGAAGATTTTGGAATCCCACTGAGGTTGCGTAGCCCTCCACTGTACTGGTGGTGTGGGTTGGAAACGCCCCTTACTGATATCAGAGGCCAGTGGATGGAAATAGATAATCAAGCAAAGAGGAAGAAAGAGAGTCTAGATTTTGAGAGCTGTGTCTCCCAAAAGTAAGTGCTTTTGAAGAGGCAGCATGAAAAAGAAAGAGACATACACTGCCTTTTAATCAGGGAGCTCATTGAAGCAGCACCAGGCTGCAGACACTGTACACAGACAGGAGATAGAAGAAAGAAAGAGGCTGAAACAAGAAGCTGGATGAGTGCCTTTTTTTGATGCTGAGTAAGGTTGACTAATTTGGAGAAAGATGCTCTGTAAGCTTTGTATTGTATTTGGTATCGCGCAGACAACAATAACACTACGTTAGGCAAAACAGCTTGCTGTAAGAGCAGAAATGTTGCAACAAGGAGCCAAATCGCGATAAGAGAACGCAATTTGTAGTATGTTTAAATGGTTAATATACGCACACTACAAAAATGTGTATTGATTTGGTGATGAGATACAGTAAAGTGTTGTGTCTTCTCAAACTTCTCTAACAAAATGCCTTAAAACTACTCATGTTTGTATCTTATGGGAATTTTTATTGCGTTCTCAAGATTTTGTTCATTTAAACAACAATGCACTTTCTCTAACATCATAAAACATCAATATATGTCTTGCCTCGTCTCGTCTCGTCTTCTTCCGCTTATCCGGGTCCGGGTCACGGGGGCATCAGTGGCCTGCTGTCTGATCCATATTGCACCGGACTCATATGGTTCCTCGCGCAGGTGGTGGGCCTGCTGGGGGACAGACCCATGTCTCTACCTCAGGGTGGACCTGACCGAACCTGACGATGGGCGAAGACTTGGCTACCAGGCACTCGCCAACAGGCGCCTTCCCAGGGTGGGGCCTCAGTAATCCTCCGGGCAGGGAACACTGGTCCTTTTGATGTTTTTTCCTCCTATATGCGTCATTATGGACCATTCTTTGTTTGACCCTTCACCCAAGTGCAATTTGCCACTGGAGACCCCACCAGGGGCTGCTGCCCCCGACGTCATAGCTCCTGGGATCATTAGGACACTTAAATCTCTGGTCCAAAGGAGGGGATGTGCTTATGCATTGGTGTTAACTTAAACAGTATTGGCTTCACCACCATCACTCCGGTTCTGAACATCAGTTATTGCTCCATGCATCTTGAGCTAAGTGTCCAACAAGTGTCCAGATCACCGTTATGCAGTGATTATTAACTAACGTTCGTTAATGACACTGACAACACAGTTAAGTATATTGCTGCTAACACTCACTAACTCACATGCCGAGTTCGGTTTTAGACTCTGTTTCCCAGACGTGG
Source organism: Dactylopterus volitans (assembly GCA_901007715.1). Lineage (NCBI taxonomy): Eukaryota > Metazoa > Chordata > Actinopteri > Syngnathiformes > Dactylopteridae > Dactylopterus > Dactylopterus volitans. Next base: position 13,352 of record CAAKHG010050116.1, read on the forward strand.
TTACAACTTAAACGTTACCTTACACAAGATATCGTCCGCCACAATATCGTGACATGGTTGTTCCTGTGGTGTAATATTTTCCAATCTTTGACCTGCATGCAGTTAGCCACTAAAGCTATGAAGCATACTTTGAGTTATGGAAGCTAAATTTTTAATAGCATTGACTTTGAAGTCCGGCCGGTGCAGTCATGTTGTTTGTATGTCATGCACCCACCGTTTCACCTCAGCTCCGCCCTCTTGTCCAAATATTGAAAGTCCTGGTTGCAAAAGTCTTTGATGCCGATGTCCAGAAAAGCCAAACTTGAGACTTCAGATCACGAGTCCACAAACCAGTGGGTGATGTCACACTGGGTTTGTCCAGTTATTTCACCGTGTGGTTTTAACACAGAAGCACTGTGGATCCAACGGTCATGGATGGAAATCAGATCAGCCAGAAGCATGAAGGAAGTCACATTAGAACCAGGAGTCTTCTCACCTCACGGCAATACGCGTTTCTTTTCCTCTCTGTACCAGTACTATGTCAAAATCATTTTCCTCTCCAAATAATGTTACAATAGTGCTGTTACCTCAATGTCCGAGCACAGTCGCTCAAACCAACCAGAAAGAGTTGCTTGTATTGTGACAAAAGGAGCATGCCCCATGATTTATGTCCAATGTCATCATTCAATGCCAAAGAAGAAAAAAGCTTATCTTTTATGCATTGCCGGGGTGTAAGCTGATTTTGTTGGATGGTTGTTGGACTGGAGCTCAGTCTTGTTTGAAAACAATCTCTCATGATAGTTTTGTTCGTTTGCCAGAACAAGACCTTTTAGCAACCTTAAAAATGCGGTATTTCCACATGCCCAGATCATGTACCATGCAAAACTTGGGGGGGAAAAAAAAGTATTGCCGGATATGAAGCAAAAGTTGCCACTGAAAGCACTTTTGCACAATTGTCCAAACTCAGTCACGTTACAAGTTGACCTCTGAGAACTGACAATTGTTAGTCAGAGTTTGCCAGCCGCAGCGGCTCGCCTCTGTACCCGGCTGTTTTGAGTCTTCAAGACGGGTTTTTTTCCTCTGCTGTTATGCTTTTGTCAATAGCTGAATGAACATCGATGCTTCTCATTCAAGGGCAAGCTTCTTACGAACATCCTGACTTGCATTTCATGGTCTCTAAGCTAGAAAATAAACAAAACCGACTTTTAGGCTTTTAGGCTACTTCCGCAACCACAACCTTGAAGTGCGGGTAGTTATGTTTTAGTAGATGTAGGTAGGACGGACAGATATCCCAGTCCAGTCTCAAGCATAGCAAGCATAGTGGCCTTATTCGGCTCTGAAAGCCTCTCAGGATTAATAAGGCAGAGGGCTATTTGCGGTTTGTTCTTTTGCCCAGATCGAGGCTGGAGAGAAGGAGCTGTCGCATCAGTGAAACTTGTCTTTCTGCATATAAATGAGCAGCACACATAAAAAATTCACTTTTGAAGTCAGGCATTGATGGCTAGATTTGACAGTATGTTCAAATGGATGTATGGATGCATGGATAGACGGATGGATGAATGGGAGAAAGTCCAGGTACAAGATGTGCGCACCCCACCTAGACCGAGAGAGGTGAACAGGATATTATAAGAATAGATATCAGCAGTCTAGCCAGGAACAGATGGTGAGATATCAGTGCACACAGACGGATCGTCCTGTCAATACTGGGCTGACAGAGAATATGTGTCAGCATGTAAAAGCGCAGGCACATACAAACACGGTGTTGTAATAGTCTTGATGAGGTAACATCAGTGATTTAAAAAGATTTTTATCGCTGTCATTGTCACTCCGCCAACCCTTCATTTCCTCTCTCGTTTTTTTAATTCGCTTTGCTATCTTTTTAATTCTGTTACTGTACCAACCCTCAGCTTTTTCCACCCAGACACCCCATCCACCCTGCAGTATGTATTCATTACATCATTCTGAAGGTGAAGATTTTTTTTTTGCCTGAGAGATACATTGCACTTTTATTTTGTCCAGTTTGGATCCAGTTCTTTTCCCGGCAAGCACATTAATGTTTGACGTTTAAATTATTCATTACAGGTGGCAGTGAGGCAATTAAATAAGCTAATGCTAAGAAGCTCCCAGGGACTTTCAAATGTAGCACAAATGTTTGCTTCGCAGTTAATTAGATTCCTACTTTGTCTGATGCACATCAGATATCCTAACCGGGGCATCACTCATGGGAAGAGCAGTAGTTGGCTGGTGTCCTGATAACATGTGGAGTCCTGGTTCACCTGAGGGCCTGGAGGGCCTCAGGAGGTATGGACCATGCAGGGCGCTGGCTTGTCTGGCTTGATACGCACTTTGATGGACAGACACTGACCCCGTTGCTGCCCCTCCCTCCAGCCCAACAAATGCTCATGTTTTACTCTAATTGCTAACTTTCATTGTGCTCTACGGCCGAATACCCATTTGCTTTTTAAAATGAATACTTTGAACTGGAGAGGAGAATAAAGGATTGCCAAGTATTTTGTTTAGATGAGAAATCTAGACCTTTCTTGTGCCTGACTGGAGAAACGTTCAGCTCACTGAACTGTCAGATGTCTTTGCTTTTGAAATCAAACAGGGCAGCTGTTCTGGGAACATTGTCAAATTTGTCATATACCAAAACTGATCTCAAATCCGGGGTGAGATAAAGGATAAACCAGAAACATGCTTGATTAGCTTTGTAGTTTGATGTTGCTCAGTCACTTGCTGAGTCACATTTTTGCCTAAATAATTTGTGATATCCTGACTTTAAATGTCGCACTGTAACAATTCCAAACTAATATACGTAGTGATATTATTGTCAGCCTCAGTCATGTACTTACCGCTAATTAGCAAATTATCGCATGCTAAAATGCTTAATGACATGGGTGAACATAGCCAACAGTTGGCTATCAGCGCCAAGCATCAGCAGGCATAAACCCAGCATATGTAGCTGTGCCTAACACAGTCACACAAAGCCACTAGCATGACTTCATATTCCCCATACTGTTGCTTGATATCTGTCCTCAAAATTGTTACTGATTAATTTCCTGTTTACTAATTGATGAATCGGTTAATTGTTTGACCTCTAATGAGGCTCCTTTGCACCCTTAGCCCTTGTTTCCTCTGGACTTGATAATCAGGCTGTTGCAAGAGAATGCAAACCCTTGGCTCCCTGCAGTTCCACTTAGAAGCACAACAATAGTCACACTTTGGTGGTTTAGAATTTGTGCTACCTTCAGTTGCCAGTGTGACTCTGCCCTTTGGCCCCGGCAGTCTCAGCTCTTGGTTCTCCCACAGTGGTAAAGTCTGCAGTCTGTGCTCGTGGATGAGGTGGGTTGCCGTGGATGAAGCTTCTCTGCGCTCACCTTTGCGCCTGAAGATGTTTAACGGCGTGCCTCTGCCTCCTGAGGGAGCAGGGGCATGGAGGTAAATCGATCCCCCAAAGATCGCTCTTACGCGGTTGCCCAGTGAAATATGACGTAAATTCCAAAATGCTTTAAAATTTTTCACTTGATCACCCCAATTGTCCAGCATATTACTATTTTGATGCATGTCATATTTGTGGAACCCTCCTGTTTTCCCTGGATTTTAACTGGCATCAGATTTCAAAAAGTGTTTTTAAAAGCCTGGTAGGAACCTATGTTCATTTTAACCTCAGTATATATGACTGCCATATTTTTTCATTACAACTAAACGCCCACCACCTGCACACTGCCACTGATGGTTGTAATTGCTGCATTGTTATCTATACAGTGTCTCCTCTCGAGGGGAATCAGATGGAGAAATATGAGTGTGCGTGTTTAAAGTTTAGCATAATGGAGGGTCCTATTGCTGTGTAAAGTAATGCATTTGCTCACACTGTGTGTTTGTGTGTGTGTTTGTTTGCTTGTAATGATGTGTGACAAAGTCTGCATCAATTTTGGTATCAATGTCAAACTGATGTTCTCCTGCCGCAGCGTCACTTTCGTGCCTTTCTCTTTCAATTTCCTTCCCTCTGCTTTTAATGGATTGTTTTTATTTTCCCTGTGTGTCTAAAACCATCATACATTTCAGGATGCCTTAAATTACAGTCATGGATAGTGGCCAAGAATTCTGAGGGAGGGAGAGGTGGAAGGAGTAGGAGGATGGAGAGCAACCATGGCTCCCCATTGAGGATTTTTGAGAAGAGACGGGGGAAAGAGGAGATGATTTGAAGATACTGACTTGAAAATCTGCATGCATGTGAAGTTTTAAACCTCTGATATAAAAGGGCAGTGCTGCGCCTCTAAATGTCCAGTCATTCTACAGTTATGCACCTCTAAACCCTGTCAGACACTGACACAGAGTAAAAACCATGCTATGTAAGTGTATGAATTCTAGGTTTACTTTAAGGACAAAGAGGAAAGAAATAGCTTGTTGGTGATTGGTTTACTGACTAAATTGCCATTTCAAGACATTTTTAATACCGGAAATGCAACAGGTAAATGAAGTACATATAACCCTATCAACAATAGCCTTTAGCCAGCTATACATTTTTAAACATGCCCCATGCATCAAGATTGCGTGGTTTTCCACCTGTCTTTTTCCGTAACTTAAGTTATCCCAAACTGGCAAAAGTATAACCTCATATGTGGAGGAATTTTGCCCCCATTAAGGGTCTATGTTTTGTTCATCAGATCCAGACTACTGTTGGGACTCAGATCAGGTTTCAACATTTGGCAGCAGATATGGGGCTAATCAAACACTATTTTTTTAATATCTCTTAGCTTTGCAAATGAAATTATAATAACAAATGACAAAAGTATTCTGTAAACTTCCCAACCTCTCTAAAAACAAAATCACATGAATTAAGTCATTACCTTTGAATAATCCAGCTAAATGACAAACCAGCGTAGGTAATGATCCTTTGAAGTTGGTGTTTTGACCACCATTTGTAAGTATCATTATGAGATTTAAATAAGTGCTTAATAATTTAGAGGAACTATCAAGAGACCAGATGGGTGGAATACCAAAACAAAATCTGAAGTCTTAGCATTTATCATATGCCCAGGAATCTTCATTGGATCTCAGTGGCCAAGCAAATAAATTCTTAATCAATTCCCCAGACAGAGAGAAGATTGATACGATAAAGATAAACTCAGATAACATTGTCCGGCTGTTTGTCCTCAAAAATTCTCAAAACAGTTAATCTCTCCATACATCAGTGTCTGTTCCTTATGATATTGGCTGGGATTGCTGTGGCACTGGGGCTCAGAATCATAGAACAATGACATGCTGCATGAATTACAGAAGTAGAAATCAGACAAGAAGACATAAATAGAAAAAAAATAGGCCTTGTGAAAGAGAGGAGCGAGCAATTGCAAAACAGCAAGTCTGCTACATATTGTGATGAAAAGGGACAATGGGAACACTATAAATGAGAGACAGAGAGACAACAGGTTAGGAGGCAATATGAATTGTTGCGTTTTCC
>CAAKHG010050119.1:0-13230 GCA_901007715.1 Dactylopterus volitans
TGATGCGCTAATCATTTGAATCAGGTGTGCTGGAGGACAACCAGATCACATATATTAGCAGGATCAGTGATATCATCCAAGTAGGTGAGACACACAGCTGCGAGTTCTGTCAAACAGATGAGCTATTACAGTGTGCACTTGCACACCGGGACATCATACACACACACACACACACACACACACACACACACTATGTAACATTCATACAAAGATTCCTCTTCAAGCTTCTTAATATTATATCTGTAAATACAAAAGATCAACGTTCATGTATGAATTTAATACGACAATATATATACACATACAATAAACAAACTGTATGCATTCTCTTTTAATATATTTGCAAATTTGAATTAATCACATACAACAATACCAATTGTCGAGACATAAAATGCCACATAAAACTTACTTCTAATACATCAATCAGCCATAACATTATGACCCCCAGCTAATACTGTGTAGGTTTCCGTTTTGCCGCAGAAGCAGCAATGACCCGTCAATGCCGGGACTCCACGAGACCTCTGATGGTATCTGGCACCACGATGTTAGCAGCAGATCCTGCCCTCTAAATTGTTATGTGGGGCCTCCATAGATCAGACATGCTTTTCCAGCACGTCCCACAGATGCCTGATTGGATTGAGGGTCTGGGGAATTTGGAGGCCGAGTCAACACTTTGAACTGGTTGCCACAAAGCAAAAATAGTTAAGGAATGGCCACAGTTTTGGACTCCACATGCATCAATGAGCCTTGGCCAGCCATGCCCCTGTCGCTGGTTCAATCAGTGTTATTCACTTCACCTGTTCGTAGTCATAATGTTGTGGCTTATCATTGTATGGGTACATATATGAACTGCCCTTCGAAGAATGTGTATATGTTTTAGCTTATATTTTCATATATACAGAAAATGAACATATGTGACAATAACATGTCACCCTATAAGTATCATATATGGCAATGTCATTCTTGAAATACGGGCACGGTCATATTTTTCATTTTCGTGTGGGCACAGATTGCCATTGCACAGACTCTGGCTCTGAATGACAAGATGATGGCGTCTGTATCCAGGATCCTACAACTTAATTTTTGTATAAGAGGGAAGTGGAGGTGCATTGTCCAGCGCACATACAGTCCATAGTTCACTTAAAGATATGATGGAGCACCCAACAAAAATCAGCAGACACGTTTCAGTAAATTGTTTCCTAATTTTTTAACTTCAGCTGGCTTTGTTTTATGATAGATATATTAATATCTACATCTACATATCTATATCTAACATCTACATAAACCTGTCAATGAACGTCAGGATCTTCACCTTTACTTGTATTGTACAGGTTTGTCTACTTGTTGCCCTGATTCTGTTTTGTCTTGTAAACCCTGTCTGGCTGTATCACATGTATAGTTACCTGCTTCATCTGAAAAGTGTTGCTTATGAGTCAAAACTCTCCCACAAATCTGGAAAATCTGGCTCTAAGAGTTTTCAGGGTTAGTAGTTGAGCCCCACCAACAGTTTCGGATACTCAAATTCAACCACAAACCTTCCGAAGAAGCAATGAGCTCATCTGGCTCTAAGGAAATTACATGATTCAGTTTGCATATCTAAATACTTGGAGCTTATGTCATAACTTCGGTCATAGCTTGCTTTGTGTCAATTGCTGTCACAATCTTGTTTGGAATAGAGAGAGAGAGAGAGAGGGAGAGAGAGAGAGTGAGTATTGATTTTCAGTTGGACTCTTTAGATTTGGACTTTTGTTGTCTTTAGTTATGTCCAGTTTTTCTTCGTATTTGTCCCTCACGGTGGAGGTTTCATTAGATGAACCACAGACGTGACTTGAGAGACTCACAACGTCATTTCTGGTCCATTCTGGTCTCGATAGAACTATCAATGTTGAAAAAAAAGAGTTCTAAGCAAAGACTAAACTGTTAAAAAAAAATGGGAACTTCACATTATAATGCAAAACTTTTATTGTTATAAACATGTACAATTTAGACTGCGGTAACAAGTGATAAGTTTCAATAAATTATCACATTCTTAAGTGAAACTTTGAGACAGTGAAGGTGTGAAAGCTATTAGGAAGGTATTGGTAAGTTTAAGTTCCCTATTCTTAAAGAGTTTATGGTCCGTATTTAGAGCTCGAATTTTTAAAAGGCATGAACATGGTGAACATGGTGGCTCTGACTGAGGATGCTGTTATGAACTGGAGATGAATATCTCAATTAAAGTCACACCTGGGGTTCATGTGACGGCGCCTCTGTGGTCCGTTGATAGTTGTAAGCATATACAAGTACAGGAGATTCAGACACCCTCAGTTATTCATGAAGCCTTCTGTGACCCTCTAGCTGATCAGTGAGAAATGGGGCGGCCTTCAGAGGGTCAAACTCACTCATTAAGTTTCATCTTAAAACGTGATTCAGATCCTTTCAATTTTCATGTTCGAGAGGTAATAGGTAATCACTTCTCTAGTTTTCTCTCGTTTCCTTTAGGTATGCTTTCCTTTTTTGCCTTGCCAGCCTGTCCGTACAGTAAAATATATTTTGTCTATTAAACATTTCGTCAGTTCCTGCTACCTTTCTGCTGATATCTGCATCAATACAGACATGGAGTCAGCCCTGGAGTTATACATTATGATGGTTTTAACAATGCTACATATATATATATAAAAAAAAAATCATGTACATCTACTCAAACTCTAATTCAGGCCTTAGGGCTAAGAACTCCCTGCCCCTCCACCCTCCACTTCTGCTTCAGTATTAAATCTATTCAACATGCTTTCCACACACATGCAATACCACGGTTTTTGATGAATGATGCTTAATGTTTTTAATTAAATAGTTGCCTGGAGCAAACAATTTTATATTTGTTATATCGGACTCATTAATTACACAAGCTGTCTACTCATCATTTTATGAAATAACTTAATTTCCCTCTACATTATTAAATGGCAAGGACACATGGGATCCAATCAGAATATTTGTAGGTTATTAAATGATTGTGTGGTAGGTTGTGATGGTTCTATGAGCAAGGTAGTTTTCCTGAGACAAGCTGGAGGAGTAACTGTTGTGTTTCAACTCAGCCTCATAACTTTGGAATACACAACACATGCATGCACACCTTCTCTCCCATCAGCCGTTGTGATACACACTACAAACACAACACAACCACACGCACACACACACACACACAGTAATTCCTATCATCATCATGATGATCTGTGAAAGCAGCATTTCAGGAGCAGTAACACTCATTTTTGCACATCAACTGTACCCCAATGTGAGATCATAGGTTCACTAACACCACAAAATGCACACATACAAGCAAGTGTTTGGTCTCACATTTGAATGTCTTTTTATGCATAAGCAGACAATCATCACAGAATGCACGCTTCATCTGCGTGCGCAGGGAAACCTGCAGTGTACAGAGCAGGCTTATACCATAATGGCAATCCCGCCACATTACTATCCATGACATCGGCGTAAGTTTGCCTGCATTATACACCATCCACACCATTAACCTTTATGGTGTCTGTGTCGTGGGAAGATAATTATACACTGCATTTCAAGAGCACTGTTATTGTGCTATCTACATAAATTCAAACACCAAACATACAGTGTTTTTTTTTTTTTTAACACTGAACAATCCTGAAAGCCACATTGGTTTAATCAAGGTAATGTGGTCATTGATGTGTCATTGTTGATACGTTAGAAATTACAAACTGTTAAGAAAAAAGCACAGCCATTGGTTCTTACTCTTGTTTTAAAAAAAATAGTAACATATCAAATAATCAGGATCAAAGGTGTAAAACTTAAAAAAAGGAAAAAGGCAATCTCTTCATTTACAGGTGATAGTGAAAGTGACCAAAAAAAGGGGCAAACAAAAAGACAAATCATACATTTTAATCTGTACTGATAGTGATTTCAGAAAAACAGCTTGTGGGGAACAGCGGAGTGGGGCACTCCAGCCCGTTCCTCCTTCCAGGCGTTTGCAGCTGAACGCCGTAAGGTTTTTGGACCCGTTGCATTGGGACCCAATGCCACTGGGGGGCTCCTGGGTTTGAAGCAGGGGAATTGATCGGTGGTTGATTATGCCATCGATTTCCTCACTAGGACACGCCTAAGTGACTGGAACTCGGCTGCCCAGTGCAACGCTTTCCTCCTCGGGCTGGCGCCATACATTAAGGACGAGTTGGTCTCCTTCGATCTTCCGTCATCTCGTGATGGGCTCATCGAATTAACCACCTGTCTGGACAGGCGAATACAGGCGAGGAAGAGAGAGCGTTGCCGGGAGGGGGCAGACCACAGACCTCCTACTCACCAGCGCGGACCACCCACCGCCTTCGACCCTCCTGCCGAACCATCTATGAGCAGAGCCGAGCCCATGAAGGCTGGGCGCACCAGCCTGACCCCACAGGAATGCGAGCAGCAGCGTCGGGGAAACCTCTGCCTCTACTGCGGCCAGGCAGGGCACTTCGTCTCCGGCTGTCCAGTAAAAGGGAAGGCTCAGCAGTAAAGAGGGGCATTCTGCTGAGCCGAACCCAAGGCCCTGCCCCCTTGCCCCGACCTGTACTCTGCTCCCAGCTCTTGTTGGCAGACGGTGCACAAACCCTGGCCACCCTGATTGTTTCTGGAGCCGATGTCAGCATAATCGATCGGGGGTTGGCAGATCAGCTGGGGATCGAACAAGTACCCTTGCTGAGTCCGGTACCGAGCAGTGCCCTCGACGGACACCTCCTGGGGACCATCACCCACCAGACTTCACCTGTTCACATGTTGCTGTCAGGCAACCACCACGAGACAATTCAATTCCACCTCTTGTCCTCCCCACTCCTCCCCTCCTACTTTGCCAACACAACCCCCACATAGACTGGGCCACTGCAACCATCCTGGGATGGAGCGCCTCCTGTCACCAGACCTGCCTGAAGCATGCCGGCCTGCCCTAGCATTCTGTACCCTCCGGGGATGCTCCTACCCTGTCCGGGGTTCCCCCCAAGTACCACGACTTCCAAGAGGTCTTCAGCAAGGCCAAGGCTACAACCCTACCCCCTCATTGCCCTTACGACTGTGCCATCGACCTGCAGCCTGGCACCTCCCCGCCCAAGGGATGCCTCTACTCCTTCTCCGGCCCTGAGAGGGAGGCAGGGGACACCTACATTAATGACTCTCTAGCTGCTGGTATCATTCGTCCTTCCTCTTCACCTGCGGGGGCGGGTTTCTTCATGGAAAAGAAGGACAAGACTCTGAGGCCATGTATAGATTATCGGGGCCTCAATGACATTACGGTGAAGAACCGATATCCGCTCCCCCTCATCTCTTCAGCCTTTGAGCTACTCCAGGGGGCCACGGTGTTCACTAAGCTGGGATCTGTGCAACGCTTACCACCTCGTCCGCATCCGGGAGGGCAATGAATGGAAGACAGCCTTCAACACGCCCTCCGGTCACTACGAGTACCTGGTAATGCATTTTGGTCTCACCAACGCCCCAGCTGTCTTCCAGGCTCTCGTCAACGATGTGCTCCAGGACATGCTCAACCGCTTCATGTTTGTCTATATCGATGACATATTGATCTTCTCCAAGACCCGGGAGGAGCACGTCAACCACGTGCAAGTGGTCCTCCAGCGTCTTCTGGAGAACTCCCTGTTCGTAAAAGCCGAGAAATGTGAGCTCCTTTCTGGGTTTCATTGTGTCTCCAGGCCTGGAGATGTGGACCCGTCCAAGGTTTCGGCGGTTACCTCCTGGTCCGTCCCAGACTCCCGTTAACACCTACAATGCTTCCTGGGGTTCGCTAATTTCTACTGCCGGTTCATCTGAAACTACAGCAGCGTTGCCGCTCCACTCACTGCCCTCACATCATCCAAGATACCCTCCGCTGGACCCCTGCTGCCGACGAGGCCTTCCAGACCCTGAAGTTGCTTCACCTCGGCCCCCATCCTCCAGGTTCCAGACTCCAACCGTCAGTTTGTCGTCAAGGTGGACGCCTCCAATGTTGGTCTGGGAGCTGTGTTGTCACAGCGATCTGCCTCTGACCAAAAGCTCCACACTTGCGCTTTTTTCTCTCGTTGACCTTCTCCCGCCGAGAAGAATTACGATATTGGCAACCGGGAACTGTTAGCCGTTAAGCTGGCCTTGGAGGAGTGGCGCCATTGGCTGGAGGGGACCCAACTCCCGTTCTTGGTTTAGACAGACCACAAGAACTTCGAGTACATCTGGTCTGCTAGAAAACTAAACTCTTGCCAAGCTTGTTGGTCCCTTTTCTTCACTTGCTTTAACTTTTCCCTCTCTTCTCGCCCTGGATCCCGCAATGTCAAGCGTGACGCCCTGTGCCGCCTGTTCCAGGGGCAGGAAGATTCTTCTAAGGGAGCCGACCCCATCCTCCCTCCTCCATGTGTCATTGCCTCCCTGACCTGGGAGGTAGAGGAGAGGGTAAGAGCCACCCAGGAGGATCAACCCGGCCTGTCCCCCTAATCGTCTCTTTGTTCCTTCCGCCTTGAGGTCTGACATGCTCGAATGGGCTCACTCCTCCAAACTGACCTGCCACCCGGGGATCCGTAAGACCTGTGACGTCCTGAAACAGCGCTTCTGGTGGGCCACGCTGGAGGAGGATGTACGTGAGTATATCAACGCCTGTCCCACCTGTAACCAGAATGAGTCTTCTCACCAGTCTCCTGCAGGGCTCCTGTACCCCGTTCCAGTGCCTCGGCAACCATGGTCCCACATTTCCCTGGACTTCGTCACCGGCCTGCTTGTGTCCAGTGGGAACACTGTCGTCCTTACTGTGGTCGACCGGTTCAGTAAGATGGCCCACTTTATGCCTCTGCCCAAGCTCCCTTCAGCCAAGGAGACTGCCCAGCTGGTCCTGCTTCACGTCTTCCGCCTCCATGGTCTCCTTCCGACGTGGTTTCAGACTGGGGTCCCCAATTCACCTCCATTTTCTGGCATGAGTTCTGTGCTCTGCTCGTGGCTTCTGTTAGCCTGTCCTCTGGGTTCCACCCGCAGTCCAACGGCCAGACAGAACGGGTGAACCAGGAGATGGCGACTACACTGCGTTGCGTGGTGGCGCACAACCCTTCTTCGTGGTCCCAGTGGTCGAACATGTCCACAACTCCCTTACCTGCTCGGCCACTGGTCTCGCTCTGTTCCAGTGCTGCTATGGCTATCAGCCTCCTCTCTTCCCGGCCCTGGAAGGAGAGATCTCCTGCCCTTCGGTCCAAGCCTTTGTCTGTTGTTGCTGCCGCACCTGGGCCCAAGCACGCGCGGCCCTTCTCCACACTGCTGAGCGCTACTCTTCGCCGGCCAACCAACGTCGTTCCCAAGCCCCCATCTACCAGGTTGGCCAGAAGGTCTGGCTCTCCACACGAGATCTTCTTCTCCGGGTGGAGTCCAGAAAGCTGGTGCCCAGGTTCATTGGTCCCTTCCCTATTGTGAAAGTCATCAACCCGGTGGCTGTGAGGCTTCAACTCCCTCAGACTAAGCGCATCCACCCCACCTTCCATGTCTCTCGGGTAAAACCTGCTGTGGAAAGTCTCCTGGTCCTGCCCACTCCTCCACCGCCGCCTCCTCGCCTCATTGATGGGGGCCCTGCCTACTCTGCTCGTCGCCTGCTGCGTTCTCGTCATCGTGGTCGTGGCCTCCAGTACCTGGTTGACTGGAAGGGCTATGGCCTGGAGAAGAGATCATGGGCCCCTGCCGCGGACGTCCTCGACCCTCAACTCATCACTTCCATCAGCGGCACCCTGACCAGCCCTCCAGGTCGGTCTCCACCGCTGGGGCCACCCGTCCGAGGCCTGCCAACTTGGAGGTAGGGGGTGTCCCCTCCTCCGAGGATGACTAGGGGAGGGCGATGGTGCACTCCCCTAGACCCTCTCCGCCCACCCGGCTTCTGTGTTGGACTGTTTGGGCTCTGAGGAGTTCTGCCTGCGCGTCTTCGCTTTCGGACTGCTACCTCGCCGCTAATTCCTTCGCCCGTCCCTGGTTTCTCTGCTACCTGTTCCCCGTCGGCGCCTTCCCCTCCTCGGACTGCCTCCCCGGTTCTGACTCCTCTGCCTGTCCCTGGTCTCTTTGCTGCCTGCTCCCCACCGGCGCCTCAGCATCCTCGGCTTCGCCTGCCAATTACGATCTCCGCGTCAGGATTGCCGCCCAGATCATAAGCCAAACTCTGCTTCCTGCCTCCACTGTTCCTGTGAACTGTTTGAGTGGGCGAGCTTCCGCCCCGTCCAGTGACTTGGCAGACCACTCTGGCGCCAAGCCCCAGAGTCCCAGAGACTGTGCAAATATTACATGTCTGTGGATTACCTTGAGGGCCGAGCTCCCTCTGCTGCCTGGACCCCTGTACTGCAGCAATCCAATTAAAGTCCTTTATAAACATCCCCAGTGTATCTGTGTTCTGCATTTGGGTCCTACCCTCTCGCGTCACAATGAATTTAATATAAATCATGTTATAACAACGTTATAAAGTTAGTTATGTGAAGTTTCTATTTTTTATTTATTTATTTTTTTAGCAGGTTAGGTCCTCTGTTAAGCCCTTCTGTTTTGAAAGGCAGAAAAGTGGTTCTTCTGTAGAAGCAGATCAACTGTAATTAATAACAGCAGAATCTTGCCATATCTCAGTGTTTTTATCATGTTAAAACATCGTAGGTTTCACAATATTTTCCCAGAGGCCTTAGGATGTGTGTAGTGTACTACACACATGCCTAACTGGACAGGATGAGGGCACGGTCACCTGTGGAGGGGAGAAGAAAGGCCCAGGGTGCCAGCTTCCCAACTGGCTGCTGGTCCCCTATCATCTCCACCCCCTCTTGGTGGGAGAGAACTCTGGCCCACCTAGCCCAGGGGGCACGCTGAAGCACCCCAGGGCACTGCCGGAGCACACATCTCTCTCATCTCTGCATGTCCAATACAACAATACATCTCTTAATGTATTCTAGCTCTTTGCCACAATACAAATGTAATGCCATCACAGGGAATATTTTCCTACATTCTAGAATACCCCCTTTTTTCGAATAGGAATCTGATGAATTCAACTTTTACTTCATTTTCTAAAACTGACACCCAGTTTTTGCCAATCTACTTCAGTATTGCAGCCTGATTTTTGCTGCCTTCTACATTAAGTAGGTTAACTCATATACAACCACGCTGAGATTTGCTTTCTGCATGGCACCCAGCGAAGGCGACTACCTCAGTTGACTTTATATTTTAGACCTTCAGGTTTTGCTGACTAACTTTCAGAGTATATACGCGTTACATAACACATAATTCCTAACTAGTTTGGTGGAGAGTGCAAGTGCGAACAGTGTATCCAACTCTGATCGATGGCCAAAGCAGCTGCAACAGTTCCTACGGCATCAACTTCGAGGTGCTCTGATTTACAGTACATAACCCTTATTAATCATTTAGATGGGCAGTGAGGGCCAAGATGACTGAGGTCCAAATGCAGCTAGATGCTGAGAATATCACAGCTGCATGTCTATATTATTTAAGAGAACAGACAGCAAAGCAGATTGTCTGAAATGATTTATCCATGGTCTTGTCAGAAAAGAAACACTAGATCTACAAAATCAGAATCTTCTGGAGGATTAACTACTTTTTCTTCTGCGTTATATAATTGACTCAACGGAGGACTGTGGAATAGATGCATTATGGCTGTTGGGCTGAAATGTTGTGCTGTCTGCTTCGCAGTGAGTTCAGTTTATGCAAATGCATAAGAATTACACACGATATATATATATAATAATGTGACAAAAGCCTCAGGTGGCCATTGCAATGGCAAAACAGTGTAGGGGGGAGGTTGCTCATCAAAATACTAGTATTAGATCATACTAGACTGTCTCATGGTCCAGACAATAGGTTTGTTTTGCTGCACATGAACTGACAAAACTTAAATTCTATGTTCACGAATTTGAGGTATATTTATAATGAAAGTAAAACATGTGTTTTCATTTAGAAAATGGATGTGAATGCTGAATTCGCAGCAATGCAAAAAAAAAAAAGGGGGGAGAAAAAGCTTGAAACATAGCTCCTTGAAGATAAAGCTGCATATTTTGCGTTCATGTTCAATATTTCAATTTGTTTAAAAAAATTGAATGGAACAATAAATGTGCTTCAAAGCTGAATATTTCTGATAGCTGAATGGTATCTGTAAGTATACAGAAATAGTTAGCCAGCAAGAGATGTACAAAGCATATTTAGCTGACATCAAATCATGTCCTGAAAAAGCTGATTTTCAATTGTTGTTTGAATGGTGAACTACCAAGATTGTTCACTTAAACTTGATTTGTAGCTTTCAAAACACTTAATACAACAGAACACATTTAAAGTGCATTAAAGGCACTGTAAAACAGTGTAAAACATTGGTAGAAAAGTGTTTTAACCAGAAATATGAAATTAAAGCTAAATCAATGCAGAGTGAAAAAATCCAGGGATGGTTTGCAATAAATATATTTTGAGGACTCAGATTGTCTCATTTCCTTGGGCAGGGTTTCAGTGCTCTGACGACAGACCTGCTTTTGTCTGCAAAAATGATTTTGATTTGCCAGTCAAATACAATAAGCTGCAAGACAAGTTTAGTTTAAAACATCTTTATATTTGCAAATGACAACTACAGTAAAGTGCCATCAAGTTTCTGTTCATTGGTTCTCAAACATAGAAAACAAACAAAATATACCTCAAACAGATAAACATGCGTCAGGGAAAAAATTTCAGCCAGACTCCAAGTCTGGTCGAGATGATAGTTTGGTGGGTAATTGCAGGGCGCCTTGGCTGTGAAGTGAGCTGAATCACAGGTTGGCTGAAGCTTGAAATAGAGAGGAGACTCTGGGCTGGCTGGTGCAGTGACGTTCCTCTATTTCTGTGTTGCAGGGATGGAGAAATGACAGTGTGTAAATCTGATTAAATCGATGAAGCAGGCTGACTCCTGGTGGTAAAATATGCATATTGGAGATGTCAGATGGCCTTAAGAGGGTCATGGAGATACAGAGAGGAGAAGAGACCGAGATTTAATGAATGAGGGAGAAAAGCAGAATTAAGATTAGGGAGTGCAATTTTAAGGGATGACTCTGCACTTGTTTACCTGTGTGCGATTTCATCAGTGCACTTTGGAACTGAAGAAAAAAAAATTCTTGGCCTTCAGCGGACTCATTTTGTATTTTGGGATTTATGAATATGCTGCACTGGTCCTGCCCTCGTCTCTGCTCACAGGCATTTGCCTTCAGAGCAACACACTTCACCTAGCTCTTAGTTTGCTACTTAAAGAACTTCATAGTAAGCAACTCCTTCTGTGTTTAGCGAGTGTCCCATCCTTTCATCGTTTTGACACACCACATGCAAATTATTCACAAAGCTATCCGCGCCATTCCCCCTGCCCTCAAGTAGTCATGATTGCTTCTTTGTTCCAGGAAAATCACCTGGAGCAGTCTGGGATTACTACGCAGAAAACAGTCATTGGTTCACTGTAGATCCCCAGCATTGACACTGATAGTTTTTTGCATATGTAAAAATCTTCATATGAATGTTAAGGTTAAAAACTCACTTTCAATCTTAAGATTTTCTTAGCGTAAAGACAGCATTATTCTGGCAGCTCATGGCAAAATGAAGTTGTAAAGAGAGAGGTTTTGGATCCAAAAGCAGCACTAACTGGACCAAATAGATCGGTATTAACTATCGTCAGTATTCATTCATTCATTCACTGTCTTCCGCTCCCGGCAATTCCGGGTCGCGGCCGTGCTGGAGCCGATCCCAGCTGTCGAATGGGCGAACGGCGGGGTACACCCTGGACGAGACGCCAGCTCATCGCAGGGCCACATAAAAGACATACAACCACTCACACCTACGGGCAATTTAGAGTAACCAGTTAACCTCAGCATGCTAGGGGACCAGAGCATCTGGAGAGAACCCACACAGACAGCATGCGAACTCCACATTGAAAGACCCCAGGCCGGGAGTCGAACCTGCGACCTTCTTGCTATGAGGCTGCGGTGCTAACCCCCGCACCACCATGTCACCCTCTGTTATCAGTAGAAGCATGTAAATAACCACAGGATACACTCAACGGCTGACAAAATGACTCTGTCCCAGCGATGATTAATAGGGAGATGAGAAATCACATGCTGCAGCAATGGAGGTCAGGGACACTTAGCAGCCCCATGAGCATCTCAAAAAACACCAAGCTCAGTGGGAGGAGGGGGCCGGGAGGACGGCCTAAAACTGTGGCCTTGGCCTTGCTGAACACGTCACAAAGGTCATGGTATTCGGGGGAACCCCTGACAGGAGCAGGCTGAGTGATGGGGAACGCTGGTGTGTCACAGGCAGATCTGGTGACAACAGGGGCTCCACCCCAGGATGGTCCCCGCAGCCCAGTCAATGTGTCAATGTGGGGGTTATGACGGCAGAACCAGGGGTGCCCTCGGATCAGTGGGATGCGGGGGGAGGACAGAATGTGGAATTGAACAGTGTCATGGTGGTTTCTCAAGAGTAGCATGGGTACAGGGATGGTCTGATGAAAAAATAGTTCCAAATAGGTGTCCATCGAGGGCACTGGCAGGGATCGGATACCGGCAGGGGAGTGACTGACGAGGTGGGTGTGGCTGGCAGCAGAAATTACTGAGGACCAACTATGACAGGAAGTAACACTGCCAATATGCATCTAAAAAGGAGATGTTTACTGTTTGACACAGCAGCGTGAATCATGATGCTACTCCTTTTATCAAATCACAATTCCTTCTGGTGCAGCATCTAATAGCATATCAGAATGTGTGTTCCGCAATCACACCCCCTAAAAAAGACCCAGGGAAGGGATTTTTCCGTGAATACTGATAATGCCTCCAGTTTGAACATATGTGAGGTCACATACAAGGTCATCACTTATGAGACACAAATGAAGCATTGGTTATCAAGGTACCGTCTAATTCAGTTGTGATCTGTATAATAGTAAATAATGGTTACAGAAAATTGCCTGCCTTTGAGACTCTCTTATGGACAATTTCTAATAATGAGTCCATAAATACCTCTGCAACTTTTTGTGTTTTACTCAGAGCTGCTGTCAGTCATGATATCATACCTCCATTCAGTTACTCAAAACCAAACCTATCAAAAAAATTAGAACTTGAACAAATATCACTGTGATTAAAAACTACCTTAAATGCATACTGTCTTGGTTATATACTGTATCATTTACTGTATTTGGCTGTACTGACATTTGTCGTGTTAGTAAATTATAATTTTAGACATGAAACCCTGGTTGGTGTGTGC
>CAAKHG010050122.1:4655-17750 GCA_901007715.1 Dactylopterus volitans
CGCCGGTATGTTCGCGACACAATTTTTTTTTTTTTTTTAGATTCCGTTCAGAAATGGTTGAACATGCGAGTCATGCATGTGGTGACGGCGAGAGTGTGTGTGTGCGTGTGTGTGTGTGTGTGTATGTGTGTGTGTGTGTGTGTGTGTGCGTGTGCGTAATGGAGATGGAGTCATTGGCGGCTAATTCACCACTCTGCTGCACGAGCGCTGATTCGGAGGCGGATATTCCAATTCCACTGGATCCATTTGGCTTCATTGACTTTCAATGATTTTTATTGTCCCTTTAATATCTCATCAGCTGTTATTTGAACCGCTTTTGGCTTTTTGCGCCGACACTCGCGGCTCCCAGATGGCGAATCCCTCAACGTCTCTCGTCTCTGGTAGTCGCGGGACCTCGGCGCTCTCCGGTGAGCCGGCCCGCGTTCACCAAAGAGGGAGGTCGCTACTTCGTCTCACTCGGGCGGAAGCAAGCACGACACCGATTGGTTAGCCTGGTTGCTAGGCAACATAGCAACGCAGCGACATTTAGGTTTTGGAGAAAACAGTGTTTGAATGTATGTAAACTTCCTTTTCAGCGGGCGGTGCGATGACGGCATCATAGGTGCAGCTGGTGGCAGGTGGTCTTGTTCTGTGGTTGTGGCAGCGGCGGCTGAATTCAGTCACCTGGTCAAACTTTGCCTGAGCTGAGAACCAACTTTTCTTGGGGTTTTTTTTCTCTCCGGTTTGGCCACGCCGGCACGTTCAAAATTAAGCTCAGGAACCAGAACTGGCACGGAGCGCCGCGGCTTTATGAGCATAACTTCACGGCGGCAGAGGTGATATGAGACCACTCTTCCTGCCGTGGTGCTGGATTCAAATTTTGAGGGAATGAGAAACACTCTCACATAAATCCCTCTAATCCCAAAAAGTCCCGCAAAATGGCGATTTTAATGCCCCCGGTTTAGCCAACATCCACATCTTTTAAGGTTCTCCCCCTCGTTTCCTTTGAGATTCCGATCTGGTCCTCGGTCTGCCGATGTTTCGCCAAGCCCTCGGAGAGCATGCCGGGATTCCCGCGCAGCTGCAACAACAGAAGCCGAGATGTTAGCGGCGTTCCCGTCGGAGCGCCGAGGCCCTCCGACGGCGACTGCTTCTGCTGCCACGTGTGGAGCTGCTGATGTTTTGGAAACAGCAGACTCCGGCTTTGGTTGAGAGAGCATTCACGTGCCCTTTGACCTTCCATACTACCTGCCTGACCCCCGGAGCCGTCACTGATCTTAAAGGGACAGCACACGCAAAGGCGAAGCTCCGCTCATCGTCCACGTTGCAGCCAGATCCAAAACAGTTGAAGCAAATGGAGGCCACATCTTCAAATGTGGGAAAAAAAACACTACTGATAAAGAAAAAAACATAAAATGCCTCCATACTTCTTCTGTGGTGTCATCCAGGTGTCTGCAGGCCGCGAAATTCGAATTCAACTCAGAGCAGCTTCGTTTACGCCACGTGTTCAGCCTAAGTGTTGCCGTGACGGCGGCGGTCGTCTGGTAACAGCGAGATTTGAGTTGAGTTTGAACGTTTCCGCTCACAGACACTTGGATGAGACCGCAGGAGAAATATGGAGACATTTTATGGCTTTTACGTGTTGTTTTTCATCCACATTTGAAGAAGTGGTCTCCATTTACTTCCGTTTTCTTGGATTTGGCTGTGACACCGTTTGACCCGTTTGACGCAGAACACAGTAACCGTTCACCATGGAAACCGTACTTCCAGCAGCTCTTCCAGCTCTTCCTGAAATATGTTATATGTAAGTAAAGATAGCGTTTCCTGTGTTGAAATGCTGAAACTCGGAACTGAAGCAACATAAAAAAAAAAAAAGTGGCATCGGCGCCCTCTGTGCCGAGGCTCCTGACGAGCACGATCGCTTCATCTCAGTGGCTTCACAATTTAAAAAAACTTTGAAAGTCATGAAAAAGTTTGAACGTGGTCACAAAAAGCGAAGCATTTTTCCCACATGAACAGTTTCTGGGGCTGAAATTGTGCAGAAGTGGTTCGCCGACAAATCACGTTCACGAAACATTGGATAACATTAGATATGAACGATGATGCGAGGACGTTTAAACGATTCTCTGTCTTGATGAGGAGCTTCTGGTGTGTGCGTGTGTGTGTGCGTGTGTGTTTTCAGTGGTATTAATCCATCACCATCTATAGGAGCTGCATGACCCCCCCCTTTAAGCTGCACACGAGTGATGCTGCACCGCTCACACTCTGGTGGTGTGTCCTGAACTGCCAGACCCGAAAGTCTGTTTGATTGTGTGTATGTCTCTGTCTGTGTCTGTGTCTCTGTGTCCGCGTGTGTGTGTGTGCGCGCGTGTGTGTGTCCGCGTGTGTGTGTGCGTGCGCAGTCGGCCGTGCTGGGAGGAAGATAAGAGGTTAGCCGGATCAGCTGTTAAACGGCGAGATCTGTCCAGACCGGTCTGTGCTGGTCTCTGCCAAACACTAATCCACTTGATGGGTCCAGCAGTAAAAAAAAAGGAAAAAAAGAAAGAAGTTAACTGGCCGATTAAATGGTGCAAGTTTTGCACGTCAGGAAGAATATCTGTCTCCTTTATTACAGCTCGGATCGGTGATCCCGCTCGGCTTAATCCTTTAAAGGACCAGTTCAGCACTTTGGGGAAGCGAGCGCAGCTGCACGGGCGCTCTGGCTGGCGGCCAGTTAGCTTAGCTTAGCATGACGAGCGGAAACCGGTAAAACGCAGCATTTCCCGCAGTTGGAAAAAAAAAAAAAAACGCCCGCGAATGCTGACGCGCCGGGTTGAAGATGAAGCGTGAACGTCCTCACTTTTGTAGCTGAGTATTTTTCAGTATTTCGAGTTTCGGTTGGACGCCACAGACGGACGAGTGAGCCTGAATCTGAGCGGCTCGAAGACGCACTTTACATTTCTGTTTCCACTTAATATGGGTTCTGTTGATCGGTTTATATATTTGATTTGATGAGATATTGTCAGTACTGTTCATACCGGGTCAATTTCTATTTTGTAATAATCTTATTCATACGTGAATATTTTGGTATATTTGTTAAAAAGTATTTAAAAAGTATTTCTGATTCCGATGACCCGTGAACATTCGCTGAACTGGCATGATGATGTCACAGGGTCGCGGCAGACGGCGTTAGGGCATAGTCTACCGGAGCGCGGTTGCCACGGTGATGGAGCTATCGCAGCGCGTCAAAGCAGAATCCGTCAACTTCCATTAATTTGATTTAAAGAGGTTTTGGGGTGGGGTTTTTTTTGTTTTTGTTTTGTTTTTGTTTTTTTTGAAAGTCGAAACTGGCTCATTATCCGCTCGCCACAATTAATCTTAAAGGGATAGTTCACGCAAAAATGGAGGTTCACTCATACTCTGCCTCCCGCTGCTCTCCAGATTATTCACGAGTCCACAAAACCCTTTTGGAGTTTCAGGGTTGAGCGGTGAAAGTAAAGAGCGACCAGTTCTTCAAACGTGAAAAAGCAGCATTGAAAAACGAAGAAAAAAAATCATAAACGCTCAGAGCTGTTTTGTGTCGGTATCATCCATGTTTGGAGTAAAGCATCATTATCATTATAAAAGTAGAAACACCCCGGTGAGAGGAGCTGAGAAAACACTTGAGTGACTCTTCCACACGTTGGTGGAGGTCAGAGGTGAAACTGGATATTGAAAATAAGATACTCCAGATACGACGAGGAGCGCAAACGGAGAGAGAGACAGCAAAGGTGAAACAGATCAACGAAAGTAAAAATAAACACTGAAATGCAAATTCTGAAGAACAGCACGATACGAAGATCCGCCGAACCGTGTTTGAGACGAGTAAAGTGCTGTTAAGGAGCCATAAAATACTCATGAAATCACATATCAGTCAACGTATGAGACAGACGAATATGTAGATGAATAAATAATAATCGCAGGGAAAAGCAGATCAAAAATGCAGGTTTATATGTTTCTAAAAGTCTCCATATTGCCTGCTGCCCTCGTTTATTTCAGGAGGTGGTTCCGGAGCTTCGGACCGCAGTGACAAAGTGATGGAAGGCTGTGTTTTTAATGTGCCAGCGCCGGAGGAACCGAGGGTTCTGCTGGGTTCTCACGATAAAAAGGCAAGATTGACAAATAATTCAGAGCTTCGTAAAAACCAACGGAAGCGTCTTAAAACTGGTTCTGAGGCCTTTTTTTGCGCCGCTACACAAATCAGGACTGGATGTAACATGTGGTCGGGTTTCTAGGAAGTGGAAGCAATGTCCCCTGACATGATGTAAACATGAGTGTGTGTGTGTGTGTACGAAGCCGTTGACTTTCAGACCTCTGAGGGACATTTATTTGAAATTTGGAGGCGCTTCAGTCGCACGCGATCAAAAAGGGCGGTTCGATACTTTCAGGTTCAGAAGTGGGCGCCGGATCAGTTTAGGCTTCAACGTCGATCGGGAAGCAGCCGGTGGGGAGGAAAAAACAGCGGTTCTGATTGGTTCTCCTGCCTCATTCATTTACGCCCGGGCAATCGAATCAGCCCGCGCGTGTGTGTGACAGTGACGGATAACGAGCCGCGCTAATTACTGAGGTGACAGTTAGACTGAGGGAACCAGAGAGGAGGATGAGGAGGGGCCCGTGTGTGTGTGTGCGCGCGTGTGTGTGTGTGTGTGGAGACGTCCTCTAAATGACAGGCAGATAGTCATGTTTTGACCTGGTAGCAGTGTGTGATTATGAAACACAATTGCACTGGTTAGCATAAAAGCATTTTCATATATATATATATATATATAAGTATATGTACCACTTTTTTTTTTTTCAGAAAGGGCTGCAAGTACAGTTTCCATGGTGAATGATCACTGTTCCAGGCTGATGAAGTGGGCTGCATTTAAAAAAAAAAAAAGAAAAAAAAAAAAAAGAGAGAGCAGCGCAGTAATTCAGATGAAAAGTATCAGAATCCATAAACCAACAGGCAGAAAAAAATTAGATATAAGAGAAATGCGTTTTCTTGTTAAGCACTGAACACTTTTGCTTCTCAAGCGTTCTGGTGTGACATGAGTCGGGATCAAGCTTCATGTTTCAAACGCTGACGATGTTTGCGAGCTCTGTGAGAGGCCAGAAGTGAGGTGACCCTCAGACGCGCAGCATGTTAGCACGTTAGCTCTGTGCGGCCTCCGTGAAGTGTCTCTTTGGCGGGTTAAATTAATAAAAGTTCTATCTAATTGATGAAGTGATTGGATTTCGGTGGTCAGAGGTTAAAGGTCAAGGTCATTTTTAGCTGTAACCCTCATCCATTATCTTCATTCATATTTCTTCTTGGTGGCTAGGTTTATGGAGATTTTTTTTTTTTGTGTAGGCTCACCAACATCACCTTCAACACCTTCACCACCACCACCTTCACCACCCCCACAACCATCTTCACCACCACCTCCAACTTCACCACCACCAGCACCTTCACCTCCACCTTCACCGCCTCCACCTTCACCAACCCCTTTCTCACCTCCACCTTCACCACCACCAGCACCTTCACCACCACCACCACCTTCACCAGCACCTTCACCACCGTGTGGCGTCCTTCGTGGCGGCGGCCTCTTGCCAGCCATCTGTAAGTGATTGATGCTCTTGACATTTACGTTTCCAGCAATCATGACAGGAATGTGTCCATTTTCCATAATGAACATGAAAGAATTCCCAGTCTGCCTGGGAATTATTATCACTGCCTCAAACGCATATAAACTGAAGTGCAGCACAAAAATAGCGTATATTTACTTTGCTCCCGGCGTAACCTGGTTTTTACGAGGCCTCGTCTGTCTGCTAGGAGGAGCCGTGAGATTAGGAAGCGGCGGGTTGTTGCGGCGGGCTCCACGCGGACATGCCCACTCTGCCCCCCGTAAGCTGCTGTGGGAATACCGGAATGCGGGAGAGGAGTGTTTATTTTCCACCAGCGAGGGGGCGGAGCTACGGAGGGAACCTGATCACTTGTTCTGGACTGATTCTGCCTGAACATATGACAGCACCCCGAGCTGCAGAGGGTGAGTGTGTGTGTGTGTGTGTGTGTGCGCGTGTGTGCCTGTGTGCCTGTGTGCCTGTGTGCCTGTGTGCCTGTGTGTGTGTGCATGCGCGCGTGTGTGTGCGCGCGCAGAAAACAGATGGATTCAAATAGGCAAACACTTAAACGCTAGAAAAGCACTTGCAGCTGGTGCTGCCTTTGCCTCGTACTCACCCCTGCACCGCTTCTATTTCATATGTTTTATACATCCGATCGGAAAAAAAATGTGCTCACATTTTCCTGAAAATCAACGTTCCGCATGAGTGAGACCTTCCGCCTCGAACAGTCACGGCCGAAGATGCCAAACCTGCAAATTAAAGAGTCCATTTGTCATTTGATCTACTTTTAATGGATCTATTATTGATCCGTGCGCCTTAAACATCCGGGTATTTTGTGAATATTTCCAGCAACTCGAGAGTTCGACGAACGTCATCACGCCTGAATGTTAAGCAAAAAAATCCGAAATCAGGAGACAGAAAGTCAGAACAGAAATAATCTTCAATGTCACTCGAAAGAGGCGAGAAGGGAAACGAGCATGGACGACATCTGCAGGGGGAGACGCGGCGCCGGAAACTGGGACTGGAAACGGGACGTTGCCGTGTGAACGGGGCTCATTTTTGGATGAAGATTGTGGCTTGGAAGTGCAAACTCCGGGAGACGACCCGTCAGTTTTCATGATGTTGTTGGAGTGTGTGATGAGCCTGCAGCTAGCACACACACACACAAGCACGGACGCACTCCAACAGCCGTACAGCGCCCATCACCCACTCTCTCATCTCAGGAGCGTTCCAAAGTGGAGGTTAAAGGGATATTTAAAAAAAAAAAAAAAAAAAAAAGAAATCCACTCATCCACTCTCCGCCGTGCCGGAGGGTGGAGGGCGAGCGGAGCGTTTGAGTCCAAGGAGAACCTTTATGGAGCTGCGGGGCTTAAACAGCGAGGCAGCCAAATCCGATGCAGCTGAGGTGGATGGAGGCCACCTCTTCAAACGCGGGAAAAATGAAAGGTTAAAAAAAAAAATGAATGCGTTGGCACTCAGCGTTTAGGCTAAAAACGAGGCATGACTGATGCCGTTTCATGTGAGAAACAATTCGGTACGATTTATTCTTTGAACCGCGTGAAAGCGGCCAAGCTCCTGCTCTCCATGTGCATCGCCCAACGTCCCGTACGCCAATGAGCCATAACATTATGACCGTGTTTACCACGGTCATGTTTACCATAGAATATGATGCAAAAAGTCCACAGCACCTGATCTACTGCACGTTCTCCTCAGCCCAAAGCGTGGGGTGACGTGATGGCGGGGTGCTATCTCAGCACACTTTGGGCCTCTTCGTACCAGCTGAGCATCGTTTAAACTCTGGATCTCAGTGCAGCAGAGACCCTTTGGCATGTGGTGGAACGGGCGACTCGCAGCAGCTGTGGATGCCGCCATGTCAATATGGACCAGAACCTCTGAGGAAGGCCTCCAGAACCTGGTTGGATCTACGATACCAAGAATTAAGGCAGTTGTGAAGGCGGAAGGGGGGGGTCCAGGCCGATGCAAGGGAGATGGAGCTAAGCGAGCGGTTATTTGTGAGTGTGGCGTGTTCAGCGTGTGTGTGTGTGTGTGTGTGTGTGTGTGTGTGTGAGTGTGAGTGTGTGTGTGCTTGAGGCTGACGGCGCTAAAGCAGCTGGAGGTCAGAAGCCGGTGCAGCAACACCACCACATGTTCACACTCTCTGAGCTGGTGTCCTGACGTAAATGACTCCAACTGAGCGTCCACATCAAGCCTGCAGCCAATTAGCTCCAGACGGAATACCACCACCCACACACACACACACACAGGCTGGCACTGATCGTGTGTGTGTGTGTGTGTGTTTCAGCATGAAGCCGCCTGATGTGTTTGTCTGAGCGCGGCTGCAATTATCTCTCCCGGCCCAGATTTGTTTGCCCACTCGGGCTGATGACTAAACACTAAACAGATTCTGCTGCACTCAGATGCACCGAATAAAATATTAACGGGTCCCGCGGGGCCGCAGGGAAAGTTGCTCGCAACTTCCAGCACCGTTTTTTTCCGAGGGGAAATCGCACGTCTTTCCGACCTCCCTCCAGCATTTGCTGCTCTAAGCTCGTCCCTCTAAATGTTGCGCGTCTAAAAGGCTGAAGTTTGACATTTTGGGGACTATCTATCCGTGCGTTACATGACGTTACATCTGCTGTTAGCAGCTGCTTAGCTTAGCTTAGCTTAGCATGAGGCCGGTCTGACCCCGGTTTTCCTCCAGCCAACCAATCACGTAGCGGCTAGCCTCCACGTCTGTCCATACACGCAGTACGTGAGACTTTGAAGAACTTGTGTCAAAGGCAATAACGGGAGGAAAATGTGGTCGCTTCATCGTTTCGTCTGATTGGTCTAAAATTGTCATAACCGCCGTTTGACTTGTGCCCAAATGCAGATTTTGTGACGTCACTGTGACCTCGACCTTTGACCTGTGACCACCGGAGTCAGGTCATCCCTGCGCTCGAGTTGACGTTTGTGCCAAACTGGAAGAAAATTCCATCCAGTCGTTCCTGAAATATTCACAAGAATGTGACTGGTCCCTGAAAAGTTGACCTTTGAACTTTTCCATCCAAAATGATGTCGTGGCGTTTTTTCCTTTGACCTCTGACGCTAAAATCTCGGGAGTTCCAGTTGTGGTTTTCTCCCAAATCTGAATTTTCCACGACGCGTTTCTTTCATTAAACAGGGACAAATTCCCATTAAAAACCCGAGATTTGAGGTACCAGCGACCTTGACCTTTGACCTATGACGCTAATCAGTTCATCCTTGATCCGGTATTGACATTCGTGCCTGGAAGAAATATTCCAAGCTGACCTTTGACCTTGTGGACATAAAATGACGTCATGACCTCATGATATCATATCCTCTTAGACATCTGTGCGGAACTTAACACCGAGAGTTATGAAGGGGAAATGTGTGAGTGGGGTCACATGACCTTTGACCTCTGAACACCAAACTCCCATCCATCCCTTTGAGTTGACGTTTGTGCCAAATTTGAAGACTTTTCTGTTCCCCACCAGGTGTTTCCGAAGGCGTCATGTTCACGAAGCAGGAGCAACTTTGGTGTCGCGCTGACCTTGACCTTTGACCTCTGAGCACCCAAAAAAAAAGAGACATTTGTGCCAAATTTGAAGCATAAAAACACCGACCATCTTATCGCTTTTTACCTAAAAGGACAGTTCTGACCTGTTGATGGCGCTTTTTTTCCCTGATTGAAGGAGTTTTGAAGTGGGCGGGGCTTAGCCCACTCGCTGTGCCTCCATCACCTCTATGAATGGACGGATGACACCCGGCAGCTTTTCTTGGTCCCTGCGTTGCCGTTGGAGAGCACCGCCTCCCGCCTGCCTCGGCGGCTGGTTACAGGCCGGGCCGCTCAGCCCGGCCTTGGACCCGCTCCAGGGCCCCTGCTGATGATTAGGGGGGTTTAGCGTCCACTCTGGAGGAACCTTGGCAGGATTTCTGCGAAGGATCAGCCCAAATCCTCATAACCCCGCCGCTCGCCTCCCGATCATCTGATCCGATGTGATCCCCGCTTTATTGCTTTATTGACAGCCAGGAGGCAAACAGTCTTCACCGCGCCGGGCTTAGCGCTTAGCCCCTTAGCCCTTAGCGCTTAGCCCCTTAGCCCGCAGTAAATTATTTACTGTTTCTTACACCCCAAAACTATTTTTGTGGTGCATTTGGAGAAACAATTTCCTGACTGATTCTTGCATCAGAGGCCACGTGAGGCAAATGTGGTGAAGTAGGAAGCACGGTTAGCTCCTTTCAAATGGTATAAAAGTTAAAAAAAGAAACATCTCGAGTCGAGGCCGCCTGTGAGCAGGACCCACGCCTGAATCTGGAGGCCGGCTGGTGGGATGCCGCCCCGGATAAAACCTACACCAGCTCACCAGCCTCCACGAAACCCCTCTGGGCGATCGTGGAGGCCCCCTCCCGCGTCGCCATATTTGGGCCCCCAGGGGACCGTAACCGCTTTGCTTCTGAGCAATCGGAGCTGGTAGCCTTCGCCTCCCTCTCGGCAGCACGCCGTCTCCTTGCTGAAGCCCGGCGGCACCGCGTCTCCTCTGAAGCGAGAGAGGTATCAGATACTAAATGAAAGGTAATTCTATAACAACTGGCTCCTTTTTTAACATGCTTTCACTCTCTCCAGTCTCGGCCCTCTGATTGGTCGACCCCCCACTCCCACTCCTCCTCTTCCCCTCTCTGTCTCTTGGCTTTCCATGCTGGGCACCTTCTACCCAGCTGTGATGTGACACTCAATATGCATATGACATCGATTTCTGTCCTGATGGGCCCTACAAAAATCATCTCATGGTCTTCAGCTTATATCGGTTCCGGGTGGCGGTCGTGCCGGAGCCAATCCCGGCTGACAAGGGGCTTAACGGCGGGGTACAAACACCCTGGACGAGTGGCCAGCTCATGGCAGGGCCACATGAAGGACAGACAACCACTCACACACACACACCTACGGGCAATTTAGAGGAGCCAATTAACCTCAGCATGCTTTTGGAGATGGGAGGAAGCCGGAGTACCCGGAGAGAACCCACGCAGACACGGGGAGGAAGCCGGAGTACCCGGAGAGAACCCACGCAGACACGGGGAGAGCATGCAAGCTCCACACATAAAGATCCCAGGCCGGGAACCCAACCTGCCACCTTCATGCTATGAGGCAACGGTGCTAACCACCATTGTTTAAAAAAAAAAATACATTTATAGGAGTGGAACCAATCACATTTCGCAGCACTCTCTCCGAACCAATCGGCTGGTTTCGGTCCGATACGGCTGAGGATGGTAAATCACGGAGAGACGACTGCACCCGCACGCTCACACCCAGCTCATCTGTTTTCTGTCCATGTCCGTGGATGCCCTCCTTTCACACACACACACACACATGCACACACGCACACATACACACACACGCACATGCGCGTGTGTTTGCGTGTGTGCGATTCTGCTAATCTACACAAAGAAAAGGAATCAATCACGACCGCTCAACGTCTCTACTAAAGCGTCCCAGTGATCTGCCCCCCCCCCCTTTTAAGGAGGAATGGGACGCCGAGGTCTGGCGGAGGAATGTGCAATAATCTCAGCGCCGTCGGCAGGTGGAGGCGCGTGTGTGTGTGACTTTCTGCTTCTCATACAGGCAGAAACAGCGTTGCTCTCATGCAGTAATAACAATAACGGTAATGATGAATAATGCATTTTAATTTTTTAGCACCTTCCATGACACTGGAGGTCACCTTTATATAAGAATAAAAACATATTAGAAATCGAACAATATCATCATTAACATAAAAGTGGATTAAAACGGTGGGCGACACGCAAAAAAAATAGAAAAGAATCTTTCAGTGCAGCCGATTTTCTTCCAGAGGAGCCGCGCTGACGACGGGCTGTTCCCAAAATCAGACAATTTTCTCCTTGGAAATGTCTTTTATAAGCCTTTTTTTTAAAACTCTGAAGTGACATAGATGCCATCACTTTCACAAAATACTACACAATGTCCGAGAAATCACTTCTTTACCTCAAATTTCCTGCTAATCCCTTAAGAGAAAAAGTACACTAATTGGATTTTAGTGTGGCGCCCTCTGTTGGACACGACTTAAATAACAGTGCTCATTCGGAGTTATTCACTTTTTTATTATTTTTTTCCTTTTAGGATGTCGGATGTGGTTTTCGTGAAACTGTCTGATTGATGTTTACACCCTCAGAATTGGCGTGCCGCCGGTGGGGCTCCTCGTGCTGCCGGACGTGGCCGTGGCAAGCGAGCGGGGGGGGGGACGAGGGAGGACGATGGAGGACGAGTGAGGACGAGGGAGGACGAGTGAGGACGAGGGAGGACGAGTGAGGACACCGCCTGAACTTCCCCGTCTCCCTGTGTCCTTGTTTTGCCTCCTGAGCGTTTGCGTTCTCCGCTCAGCCTCAGACGTGAGCGCTGAGGAGGTGCGAGGAACCCTCGGCGCGGGGGGAAAAAACAACGTAAAAGAAAACAACCTCGTCTGGAGGAGACGGAACAACATGTGGGCGATGTGGGCGGGTCAAAGGTCGAGCGCAGGACATGCGTGGGAGTTAAGTGGCTTACACTGACGCGTAGAGAAATACCAGAGAGGAGCGAGGCGGCAGGACGAGCGCCAGCCGGAGAAAGCGGGTGAACGGGAGTGTGTGATGCACGGCCGGCACCTGCCGCCACCTGCTGCCGCCGCCACCTGCTGCCGCCACCTGCTGCCGCCACCTGCTGCCGCCGCCGCCACCCGTCACGACCTCTGACCTCTGTGGCAGATGACCGCCGGTCGAGGCTTCCTCACAGGGACGAGACCTGAGAAAGGACCAATCAGGTGAGGGACGTAAAAGGCGGTTTGAGTTTTAACCGTCAAAGTCCGTGAAATTAAGGTGAAGTAGGATGAAAAGCACCGAACCACTAAATACTCGATTAAAACGTACAAATGCACAAAACTGAAGCCGGACGGTGCCGGACGGTGGCGGTCACGGAGAGCGAGCATCACGCGTCCTCTCCACTTTACCGCGTGCGTTTCCTAAACTGAATTCCGGAAAAAGTTCCGCCACTTCCTGTATTTCACTCAGAGGAGCTGTCAGTCATGAAGCCACTCCCCTTTTTTACAGCATCAAATGACTAATTGAAACCCATCTCATTTGAAAAATGAACAAAGATCAGCATGATATACTGCATGTCTATGGGACATGCACCCATCAGCCATAACATTACGACCGCCGTGTGTCCACCATAGAGTATAATACAACAGCCCTGCAATCAGTTCTCCCTTCAGGAGGAGTTTTATGTTGGATTGTGATTGAATGTGTGTGAGAGAGGTGTTGACATGTTTGAATGATTGTTATTGGGACTGTAGTTTGTGACGCTGTTGTTGGACTGTACTGGGTTACACTGAGAGGGGTCCCTAATATTCTGGTGACCCCGCTCATATGCATCAGGGTGACCAAAATAGGGAGAATTGGTTGCGGGGCTGTTGCGTTGTATTCTATGGTGAACATGTGGTGGTCATAATGTTATGGCTGATGGGCGAC
>CAAKHG010050122.1:17770-30270 GCA_901007715.1 Dactylopterus volitans
TGTTGACATGTTTGAATGATTGTTATTGGGACTGTAGTTTGTGACGCTGTTGTTGGACTGTACTGGGTTACACTGGGAGGGGTCCCTAATATTCTGGTCACCCCGCTCATATGCATCAGGGTGACCACAATATTAGGGACCCCTTTCAGTCCAGCAGCGTCAAAATTACAGTCCCAAAATGTAGCTTGTCAAAACATTGTCTTCCACTCACATAAATAAACTTCATGCGGAGCAGGATTAACATATTTAAACATTTAAAAACAATTTTTGCAAATCCAGTGGTTTTAAAGCTTCAAATCATTTGATCATCATATGCATGGGGGTCACCCTGATGCATATGAGTGTGATGACCAGAACATTAGGGACCCCTCTCAGTGTAACCCAGCACAGTCCAACAACAGCATCACGAATTACAGTCCCAATAACAATCACTGGGTGTGTGTGCAGCTGCTTTGTGGTTTCAGTTTGGAATTTCGCTGAAAACCGACGTGACGTTCATCACCGCGAGAGGGTTTCATAACGAGGAGCTGCATAATTCCAGATCAGCGGAAGATGAACGTCCATCCACCTCACAAGTATCTCAGTCATCTTCACCGCTGTGTTTAATAGAGTGGAACTGCAGTTACATCATGTTCTGTCTGATAAGCCACGCCCCCAAAAATTACAGCCAGCTAAACTATGAATAACAGACGGCCGCCAAAAGGCTTCCATAGCTCCATGTTGTGAAAAATCCTCCAGCAATAAGCACTGTTGCCCATTTTTGGTCATTCATGTGTAACTTTTTTTTTTTTGTCACCAGCTTTTCCAACAAAACTCAACTTTTTTGTTGAAAAGTAAAATCTTTTTTTTTTTTCTAATCGGTTTCTGATCCTTTCAGGCACCCTCATGCAGCATTTTGGTTCTTTCTACAATACATTCATTCATTATTTTTAATGATTAGTATCAGTTGAATTTATGTGGAATAAATCTACATTTTTTTATTTTTTCAACTCCAACCTCCGTGACCCGTTTTAATCATTTTGTCTTTGCATGGTTTTTGATCGTTTCAGGCACTTTTATGTACCATTTTGGTTCTTCCTACAATATATTATTTCAGTTTCTGCTATTAGCAATGGTAATAATTTAAATTTATGTGGAATATAGCAACTCGTTTGGGTTTCTTTTTTTTTAAATTACAACCTCTCTGACCTGTTTAAAACCATTTTGTCTTTGCATGGTTTGTGATCATTTCGGGCGCTTTTATGCACCATTTCTTTATACAAAATATTCATTCAGTTTCTGTGGATTATTATCTGCATTTGTGTGAATAAATCAGCTAGATTTAAAAAAAAACACAACCTCTGTGACCTGTTTTGAACAGCCACCATAAGTTCAACTTCACATTTTCCGTGTTGATAATAACCAGATACTCAATATAATCATGTGACAGTGTGATGCAAGTTTATTTTTCTTTGACACTGACGATTTGTTAAATTGTTGGCATAACCAGCAACAATCCGGCCTTTGTTGCGTTGCCGCTCTTCCTCCATGAGTCATATCTTCATCATGTTGAGCATCTGCAGCCTTCTGGGAGCCTTATCAGACCTGCAGTGGTGGTAAATCACGGAATATTCCGGCTGTGGCGCGTGACGCCGCCGCCATGGACGCGACTGCAGCGGCCCTCACCATCGTCATCATCATCATCATCATCATCATCATCATCCTGCCAGTTGGTCGCGGACTCATCCAGCGG
This sequence comes from Dactylopterus volitans, assembly GCA_901007715.1. Classification (NCBI taxonomy): domain Eukaryota; kingdom Metazoa; phylum Chordata; class Actinopteri; order Syngnathiformes; family Dactylopteridae; genus Dactylopterus; species Dactylopterus volitans. The sequence goes on from CAAKHG010050122.1 coordinate 19,503, forward strand.
ACCGGTTCCGGGCACATGTTCAGGAGCCGGTTTGACTGGTCCAACCATCGAAATCTTAGCAGGAAGACGTTGAAGTAAACAGCTCCTCTGTCAGGTTCCCACATTTACATGCTGACAATAGGGGCAGGTGTGTGTGTGTGTGTCAGTGAGAGCGTGTGTGTGTGTGTGTGTGTGTGTGAGAGAGAGAGAGAGAGAGAGAGGCTGCACTGATTTCAGGTCTTTTGCGTTTAAACTTCGCCCGGCGACGCAACCTGAACAGTTTGTTCTGCCAGCGTCAGAGAGATGAGATAATATGATTCGTCCTTATTCCCTGCATGGAAACACAGGTGAGGCGCCGCGTCCAGGGCGTTTAGATCCATAATAGACACCATTTATATCATATTACATGCACTTTAATTAAGACTGAATGCAATTTAAATTGAGACGTGAGGAATAATATATCAGACAGACTCCAGCTTGCATTTTAATATGTTTTTATCTAATTATGACACTGCATGCACGATGATTAAAATTTAATTTAATTTAAATGGAAACACGGGAGGAAAAATTTATTAGACAACTCCAACTTGAATGTTTTTTTTTATATATAATTATGACATTGCAGGCGCTCTAATTTAAATGTTTTTCCATCATGCACTTTTCATCCGTGGGGTTTTATTTTGTAGGAGCGTGCCCGTCGCACTGACACTTTTCAGAACTCTTATTCTTGGAGTGCAGAGGAAAAGAAACTCGGAAAACTGCAGCTTTATTCTGAAAATAGCGTTCACGCTGAGACAATCACGTTTGTAAACCACAACGAAAGAAAATGGAAAAACAGCAAACGGCCAAAGATAAAACAGGTGAAACTGCCACACTCAAAAAAAAAAAAAAAATTCGTGCAACGATTGGCAGTGACTGATTGATACAACCTGTCGTACATTAACTTTTATTTTTATTCTGACAGCTTTATAACGGTGTAATAACAGTGCAATAACAGTGTAATAACAGTGTCATGTCAGCGGCGCGAATGAAAGGGAGCATTGATAGAGGTGGCGAGCCCGATACTAAAGGCTGGCTGTCCCTCCAGTGCAAACACAAACGTTGATATATGGACGTGTTTGGCAATCTTCCGTCAGCGTGAGGCCACCTGGACACAGTGGAGCTTTGTCTCCGGAGAGCTTCCCCGGTCTGGAGGCGTGTTTGGCGAAATGAATGCCGTCGGACCAGGGATCATGTTTTGTGTTTTTTTTTCAGTCACAATTCCAAAACCGCTAAATTTCCTCTTCTCCTTCTCCTTCTTCTTCTTCTTTGTCCAGCTCACATGGAGGCGGCGCACAGGGAGCTCCACGAGAAGCGAAGCAAGGAGCTGGTGGAGGACCTGAGCGAGGAGCAGTTCCTCAAAGATCTCTACCTCTTCATGAGGAAGAGGGACACGCCCATCGAGAGGATCCCGCATCTGGGCTTCAAGCAAAGTACTTACAATATTATCATTTTATGACTTACATTTCAGGTAATGAATCTTGGCCGGATGAATTAATCACACACCTGGCGTTGTCACGTGGTCCAGAGAGGCGTAGAAAGCAAAGCCTGAATTGCGGCGGGTCGTTATGGAGATGTGGACGCTACCGAGCTGAAACCATTAGCCAATCGGGTCTATCGAAAGCAAACCGACTATTCCAATAACCAATCAAACGCTGGTCATAAGCCATAACTTTGAACATTGTTCTGATGCAGCTCACGTGAGGGTTTAGTCTGTGTGAGTTGTGTGAATGAAACCTGTGAACGTTTTACTATTTTCTGAAATTAATGATATTAATAATAATGGATCCTGATTACGAAGTGGATTTTAATCTATATATTTACCCCCTTCCCTCTTATTACAGTTGATTTATTTGTGATGTTCAAGACTGTCAAGGACCTGGGTGGCTACCATCAGGTAAGCACATTTTCCTGAACATATTGTTCTTATTATTTGGACAATAATATAAGTATTTAACACTGAAATGACATGTCACCTGCCACTTGATTAAAACCTTTGACTGTAAACTGGCAGGCTGTCGAATGAGTCTCACGCACGCCCATCAGCCATAACATTACGACCACTATTTTGCTCATATGCATCAGGGTGACCAGATTATTAGGGACATGAAGCACCTCCTGTAGGGAGAACTGACTGCAGGGCTGCTGCATTAATACTCTATGGTGGACACGCGGTGGTCGTAATCTTATGGCCACCGCTGTAATTATATAAATATATAAAATACATGTATACTGTGTATGTCTCTCATGGCCCCGGCTTCCTGTCTTCAGGTGACGGCTCAGCAGCTGTGGAAGCAGGTGTACAACACGCTGGGCGGGAACCCTCGCAGCACCAGCGCCGCCACCTGCACCCGCAGACACTACGAGAAGTGAGTGTTGCTGCCGCCGCTCCGGCGAGGCGCCGGGCAGCGTCTCTGATGTTCACGTCTCTCCCTCTGCCGCCTCTGCCCAGGCTGCTGCTGCCGTACGAGTGCCACGTGAAGGGGGTGCTGATGAACGCGCTGCCGCTGCAGCCGCCCAAACACTTCCTCTACCTCAACTACGGCAAGAGTGAGGAGGACGGCCCGCGGCCAGCCAAGCGCAAGCTGCTGTCGATGCCGCTGCACCAGGTGGGAACCTCCAACCCCAAAACTGCTGATGGTGGATAACTGGTGATGGTGGATAACTGGTGATGACATGCAACCGTTTCTGGTGCCAGCAGGCGCTGCTGCAGAGTTGGTGACTTAGTTACACCATGATAAAAGTAACTAGTTAACAGGGAAAGTAGCTGTTGCGTTACATCTTTAAATGTTCAAATAAGTCAATGAATTTAGATGCTCCCCCTTTACTGGAACTTTAAATTCAGCTGTATGTTCAATTGTTCATAATAAAACTGAATATTAAATATGTTTAACTCATGAAATAAACACTTAAGAGAATAAGTGATTAAGAGAAAACGTAGTCTACTAATCTGCACTATAGTAACGTAGCTGTGGGCCAACGAGAGACGAGCGCAGGTGCAGAAACACTTTGTTCCTGTCATCATCATGTTTCACCCTTACATCCAAAAACGTGTCTGTACTTTCCAGTTTTGATTATTTCCAGCTCTCTAACCCGCTGAGCTGCAGCGGCGTTTATGAGCGTCGCCACTGTGGCTTTTTAAGTCACATTTTTGCGCCTCTCAGGGACGTCAGAGTGTTTCTGTGTCACTTTGGATACTCGAGAGCAGCTAACTTAAAGACGTCGGGAGCTTTTTAACGCGGTTAAACGCAAATCTCGGGTTGTGAAAGCCGGCGAAGCTCCTGATCTCGCACGTCCTCACGAGTTTGACGGTGAATCTCGGCATCATCTCGTCTCCCAGCAGAACCCTCATCACCTGCAGTCGGACCCCTGCAGGGGCGTGTTCCCGCTGCCGCTCCACCACCCTCACTACTACCATCCGGGCCCGGCGGTCCTGCCCTCCTACGTCCCCGTCTCCCCGCCGGTTCTGACGCCCCGCCCACCTCCCGCCGCCCAGCCTCCCTTCCCCTTCCACTCCAACCCGACAGAGCGAGTCCACGAGCCGCTGGAGCACCTGCGCTACCTGGCGGAGCAGTACAAGTCGGGCCTGACCGAGCCCCTGAACCTCAGCGTCAAACCGTCGCCCCAGAGGAGGGCCAGCGCGCCGGCGTCCTCCTTCACGCCGCCGTCCTCCAGCAAAAACCCCAAGTTCCTGAACACGCCCTCCCCTCTGTACACGCCTCACTACCCGCGGGCGGCCAGAGCCGAGGGCGGCGAGTCCCAGGATGAGGAGGCGGGCTCAGGAGGCGCGCCGCTGTCGGTGAAAGCCGGGGAGGTCTACGCCGTGGACGCCGTGGACGCCGTGGACGCCGTGGACGCCGTGGACGCCGTGGACGCCGGGCCCAGGTCCAGCTCCGGCAGCCCCACAAGCGACTCAGCGACGACGCCGGAACGCGACTCGCCGGCGGAAGAGCGAGATGGGAGTCCGGAGGTGAGGAGGCGGAGTCCCAGCCACACCCCGCCCACCCCCCCTCAGGAGGGCGAGGGCAAGATGGAGATCGAGATTCCGCTCTTGGTGTTTCACAACTGGCTGCGGCTGTACGGGCCGCCGGCCGTGATGTACGGAGACAAGCGGCTCCCCGCCGCCGCCGTCCACCAGCAGCAGGCGCGGCGGCGTCCCAGCAAAGACGCCGCCCCCACCAATCTGACATTTCACACCAACTCCCAGCACCTCGGCCCCGGCTCAGCCGCGCAGGACCCGCGGCCCAGGAACCCGCCGAGCCCCACCGCGCCCGGCCACGCCGGCGCCAGTCGCCACAGCTCCGGCCAGAGTCATTTCACCAGCTACAAGCCGGCCGGCGGCGTTGTCAAACACGCCGCCGGCCGCGACCTCCATCAGCAGGACCTCAGCAAGTCAGGCGGCTCCAAACCGCCAAACTGCTGGAGCACCTTCGAGAACAAGGCTCAGAGCCCCTCGGTTCAGGTGACAGTCGACTCGGGTCCCCTCGCGGTTGATAAGGAGTTAGCAGCCGCCGAGTCGCCCAATGAGGACGCAGAGCAGGGCGGGAGGGAGGAGCCAAAGACCAGGCCCTCGGCCGTGCTGATGCTGAATCCAAGCTCCGCCTCTCTGCTGCAGCTCACCACCGAGGAGGTGATGAAACTCAAGAAGATCATCTCAAGCTCCTCGTGATGCCGATGGCGATGACGAGGGCGAGGATGGCGATGATGATGGCGATGACGAGGGCGATGATGGCGATGATGATGGCGATGACGAGGGCGATGATGGCGATGACGATGGCGATGACGAGGGCGATGATGATGGCGCCGCTCTCGCGTCTGCCTGCTTCCGCCGCGACGCTGCGGCAGGTCGGCGGTTTTGATTCCGTCACGAGAGACTTTTCTCTGTCCGGTCACGTCGCTTGTTTCATCCGTGTATCACCAATTATGATGTAAATCGGAATAAATTCACATGATGAAAATGAAGAGCTTCGTGGTTTTATCAAGCACTGATTTTAATGTTTGATTTGTTTTAGGTGCTTCAGTAAGATATCTATGCAAATGATCTATCACTCTGCTGGTTGACACATGCTGCCGAGTCATAATCATTATCACATCAGCCTAAAAAAAGTAGCAATATTGAGAAAAAAGTGTGATGAAATGTTAATTCCAAGCAGAACCTGACGATTCTTTAGTATTACATTTCTGCCATTGGACACGTGCAGGTGTGTGATGCTTCGTTAATTATCCTCTGAGCAGGATTCCATGATATTCAGCGTTTTCCCGGGAGACCTCCCCCCATTAGAGTTCAGTTTCATATGAACATTTAAGAGTCTGAACGCCTCTTGTGATTTTCATTTCAGGCTGCAAGCAACTGAAAGAACCCGCAAAGGTTCAGACATGAAAGAATCGCGGCCACGTTTTAATCCCGTTTAACCGCACAGCGACGAAACTCTCGCGCCGCAAAAACCGCTTCCAGATCCTGTGGGAAACAACAGCAGCAATGTGTAAAAGATGCATGGAGTTATTAAGAAACACAGTTTTGTGCCCATTTTCACATTTCATGCTAAAGTACATGTAAAACAAAAGTTTAATGTAACAAAAACGATAATTTTGAGACCTGCATATGGATCCATATTTCCACAGTAAACCTGGAAATTAAGATATGAGATTAAGGCCTGGAAAATAAATCCGGATTTTCCGTGTTTCCTCCTCCACATGTGCGCCGCATCGCTTCTCCGCGCTGTGTTTGAACCGTCAGCGTTTTCATGTAAAGGCCATAAATAATTGGAACCTCCCGGCCTGATGATGTGATGTGCTGAAGCTGTGCCAGAACCATCAGAACCATCAGAACCAACAGACCCAACCTGAAAAGCCTGTTAAAGCCGCTCAGCTCCGTTGTCGTCATCCTCGTCATGACTCACTTTTAATTCGAGGAGCGGCGGCGCGCTGCTGCTGCTGCTGCTGCTGCTGCTGTTTGTGTATAATCTGAATTGTGTATGTTTTTATCTGCACATTGGCCCTTTAAATGACATCATTAATGATAATAAATCATGAATGATGATAAAGAGAGAGAAAAAGAATAAGAAAACACTTGTGTTATGTCAGAAGAAGATACGTGAGCGATTCTGGCTTTTACGAGGCCTCTGTTGGCAGCTCACATATGCGCGCTGCTATTATCTTATTGTTATTGCAATTATTATTTAAATCAATGCCTGGAATTTTCGGGTGTGACGCCAGCCTGGCAATGAAATTGACACTCCCATCGATGTACCTTCAGAAACACGTAACTGCACACACACGCACAGGCACGCACACACACACACGCACGCACGCACGCGCACGCACGCACAGCGCGGCTGGTTAGCATTGCTAACCTCCCGAGAGCTGCTGGATCAGCAAAGAAGGCGACGGAGGTTTCAGAAGGCCAGAAAACAAAAATGATATCGCTCAGGCGTCCAATTTTGGAGCTCAGAGGTCATGAACTTTTGGGCCGGAGGTCGTGCGCCGATGAGGATTTCAAACGTCTAAAAATAAGACATTTAATTCGGCTCTTTTCATTTCACAGACGCCTCCAAACACGGTCTGGTGTTGTGCTGCTGTTATTATTTGATTCGGCGTCTGGAATTTGCGGGTGTGACGGCAACACTGAGACACAGCGAGGAAAATATAATGAAGAATATATAATAAATATAATGAAGAACGAAAATCAAGACATAAGCCGGTTACAGTTATTTAAAGTGTCTTCAAAATTATAAAATACAAATAATGATGGTGGTTGTGGTGAGAGTTTCAGTCTCACCTGGAGTTGAAGCATTAGAATCAAACACGTGGCTGATTTATGATGTCGAGATCCAAAAGATATTTCAACAGAACATAACGGTGCCCCTCAACAGGAACGCGGCGTACAGTCATACAGCCATCAGCCATAACATTACGACCACGGCATTCTCACCATAGAATATAATACAACAGCCCTGCAATCAGTTCTCCCTGCTCCTGGTGGACTGTACTGGGTCACACTGAGAGCTGTCCCTAATATTTTGGTCATCCACTCATATGCACCAGGGTGACCAAATATTAGGGACACCTCTCAAGACCAATGTGGACCACAGAGTGCCCCTGGAAGACCCTGCAGGACTCCTGGAAGAGGTGTCCCTAATACTTAGTCACCCTGATCCATGTGAGTGGGATGACCAAACACTCGGGACGCCTCTACTGCTGCTGTGGCCTCATCAAGTGTCTGTTAGATGCAACATTCGAATCTGCTGTGGATTTATGACTGTCGCTGTCACTGTGGTTTGTGACAGCAGCCTCACAAACTACAGTCCCAATAACAACCATCCAAACATGTCAACACCTCTCTCACACACATTCAATCACAATCCAACATAAAACTCCTCCTGAAGGGAGAACTGATTGCAGGGCTGTTGTATTATACTCTATGGTGGACACGCGCTGGTCGTAATCTTATGGCTGGTGGGTGTGTGACCAAAAAATTAAGTTTGAGTGTGTCAGCCCTTTTACTTTTTTTTTTTAATTTATTTTATTTTTGGACACAAAAACTCAAAACATGAAGATGTTGAAATCAGTTGCTTTTATTTGCTTTTCACATCATCATCGTCCTCATCAGGGGTCACAGAGCTTCACATAGACAGACAGGCAGGCAGACAGGCAGGCAGGCAGACAGGCAGGCAGACAGGACGACATCTCCTCAGCTTCATCTTTCTTGGACTGATGTGGAAGATGCTCGACGTGTCTGCTGAACCTCTCCAGCCTCAGCATGCCGAGTCAAGCAGGACGCGACCCTGCTTGAGAGCTCTGCTAAAACAGAGTCAAAAGCTCAAAGATGCGCTCTGATTGGCTCATGTTTAGTGGTCTCACCTGGATACGCGAGTACGACTGTAACTTTATGTGGCCATTGTTGTTGAATCATGAAAATCAATCAACCTTCTGAACCCACATTTAAACGTACAAGAGAGCCCAAACTTAATTGTGGCTCCAGAGATGATTTCATTTTCTTCTGATCTTCATTTTACACTCATGCTTGTGCCACCGCGGCTGGATGAGTCTCAGCCACCAACGCCTGACACGGCCCTTCAACCACGCAGTGGTGGCAGATCTCCACGACGTCACACACAGCTACCGGCATCTGAAGTCTGGTGTCAGTGTGGCAGCCGGCATCACAGCAGATGATCCACATGCAGCCGTGCACAAATGATCATGGAGATGAGCGGTGGAACCCAGAGGAACCCAGGGGAAACCTAGAGGAACCCAGGGGAACCCAGAGGAACCCAGAGGAACCCAGAGGAACCTGAGCTTTCAGGTCATGAATCAAACAGACTTCTGCTGAGGGGAGAATGTGGACATTTTACTACATTACTTGTGATTCTCTTGAAACTGTATTTAAAGATATATGATAATTGTTTAGGTGTTGTCTGATGTCTCATGTGTCGTGTCTGATGTCTCTGGTCTGATGATTGATGTCTCTGGTCTCATGTCAGATGTCTCATGTCAGATGTCTGATGTCTGATGTCTGATGTCTCATGTCTCATGTCTGGTCTACAACGGGCTCCCAGTAACTCTGGAGTTCCTCTGGTCGTGTCTGCAGTGCAGGAGACTGAATGAGCAGATGTTGCCGCGTCCCCCCGACATTCAGCCGCTGAGGTGCAGATGCAGCAGAACATCATCACATGAAGATGATGGAGCTGCTCCACAGTCAGCAGACTCCATGCTGGAGGCCACTGATGGACGTTTGAAGGTGTGTCCAGTGGCGCCGCCGCTCGGTTCAACAGCTGCGATTCTTGTAGCAGCGAGATGAGAAATAAAACCTGCAGCTGCTGTGAGGTGGAGTTTTTTACTCCGTTGCTGTTGCTGTTGTTGTTGTTTTTAATGGCGTCATTTATCATCTCCAGGATCATTTCCTTGACGAGGCCCGGCGACCAGACAGAAGAACTGCTTGCGCCCCGCATCCCTGCGAGGGTCATCGGCCATCAGCCGTCAGTCGCTGCCGACCACAAACACACAAACACACAAACAAGCAGAGGAATGCTGAAGTTCAGGGTTAAAAATAAACGCTGCCGATCTTAGATGGTCGTATTTTTAGCATTTTAACAGATATGAGATGTGTCAACATGAGAAACGGCCGTTACTGTGCGTGCCACACGCAGGACAATCGGCGTGCCCGGCTGGAGAAACAGGACATAGCAAACCTCCACGACCGGTGAAACTATTCGTGCCAGCGTCTGTCAAATGTCATCTTCAGCTGTAATGATGCCAATTCCTTATCAGGCAGCGTCAGGTATGAGGACGTGGCTGCGTATTTACCAGTAAAGGCTCTATCACCTGTGATCTGCCTGTCACTCTTACCGGCGCACGAATTCCTGACAGTGAAGCTCATCCACATCCACCTGTGGAAGGTTTGTTCCCTCCACAGGTCACTGAAACTTTATCTCACTGAAACTTTATCTCTGAATTGTTATCTTTTCAACTTTATGCAACCGCAACGCGCCGAGACAACCCACTGATCAGGGCATGTGAATGTGCCATATTTAGCTTTGAGCGTTTTTTTAGCATCTAATGATAAAAAAAAAAGGTCCCGATTAGTCTGCCTGTGTCACTCATCAACAACTAATTACACCTAATTTAAGACAACAGCCCTGCAATCAGTTCTCCCTTCAGGAGGAGTTTCATGTTGACTTGTGATTGAATGTGTGTTCACATTTTCCTGAACATATTGTTCTTATTATTTGGACAATAATATAAGTATTTAACACTGAAATTACATGTCACCTGCCACTTGATTAAAACCTTGAGTCTAAACTGGCAGGCTGTCGAATGAGTCTCACACACACCCATCAGCCATAAGATTACGACCACCGCGTGTCCTCCATAGAGTATAATACAACACATCAGCCATAAGATTACGACCACCGCGTGTCCACCATAGAGTATAATACAACACATCAGCCATAAGATTACGACCACCGCGTGTCCACCATAGAGTATAATACAACAGCCCTGCAATCAGTTCTCCCTTCAGGAGGAGTTTTATGTTGGATTGTGTGTGAATGTGTGTGAGAGAGGTGTTGACATGTTTGAATGATTGTTATTGGGACTGTAGTTTGTGACGCTGTTGGACTGTGCTGGGTTACACTGGGAGGGGTCCCTAATATTCTGGTCACCCTGATGCATATGAGTGGGGTGACAAAATGTAGCTTCCACTCACATAAACAAACTTCACGTATATCAACATTTAAAAACAATTTTTGTAAATCCAGTGTTTTTAAAGCTTGTTGATTATCTCACATGTTTCATTTTCAGTGATTAATGTTAATCACCATAAATATGCGCTTTTATCCGCCTGTGCAGCAAACAAACGCGTCGCACATCTCCAGCGGCGAGCACCAATGGCGCCGCAGCGTCCTTCCATACGTGCGCGTCTCATTGGTTAAAGAAGGATTCGGGACCTCGGATGAGCTCGTCTGGACAAAAACACATTCCAACCTCTCCGAGGACGGCGGCCATCTTGCGCCGCCGCTCTGCGGGGCGCCACGATCGCATCATCACCTGTCTATCTGTCTGCCACCATCACAGAACCTGACCCACAATGTTATTTTTGTAAAATTAGGGTGATGGTAATCCTGAACCTAACCCCTAATCCTAACCCGGTAATCCTGAACCTAACCCCTAATCCTAACCCAGTAATCCTGAACCTAACCCCTAATCCTAACCCAGTAATCCTGAACCTAACCCCTAATCCTAACCCAGTAAT
>CAAKHG010050124.1:8241-24278 GCA_901007715.1 Dactylopterus volitans
TTTTATGATGCTAGTTTTGTTTGTTGTTCTGCTGCTTTGACAATTTAAAAAAAAAAAAAAAACACTGGCAAGAAAGAAAAAGGCAAGAGAGCTGAGGCCATTTTCAAGGAGAATAATGTATTGAGAAAAAGGCATCTCTATCTGTCAAATTTATTTTTGCACACATCCGCAGTCTAGCTCCCATTATCTTGTTTTAGTCAGTTTTATCCACTACTTTCTGCATTGGCTCGACATCCTGGCATGGTGCACATAAGGTGTACTTAAGGTGTACTTTGCATTAGCAACCAGCGGGTGGCGCAATGGAGTCATTAATTACATCACCACCAATGCCCTGAGGCAGGCTCATTTAACCTGACAGTTGGTGGGTTGCAAAGATGAGCACGACTTTAAGAGGGCAAAGCAATTATCGCGGGAGGAAAAACACTGGCTTTTTGCCGGCCCTGAAGATTCTCTAGGATCTGGCAGGTGTTTAATAGAAGTGTCAGTCACAGTGTAATTAGATATCTGACTGAGAGAAAACCAGATACACAACATATTTTGTGGCATTCAATTTTCACGTTGCAGTGAGCGAGGGCCCCGCATGCAACAAGTCCCAGTTTTCATGTCGATGTGCTGACAATGAGGTCTTATTTCATGTCCTCCACGGGCTCTCCATTACTGAGCTCTGATGGTCCAGTGGCCTTTCATTCTTGGTCAAAGGCGGCCCAAACAGTGAGGATATAGGGCGTGTTTCTTCTGCAGTTCCTCGCCCACTCTTGTGAGAGATCCTGCACATGAGCGATGTAAACAAACACGGATCGACAATGTAAGTACAAACTCTGTCCATTTCCCTCTTTCCACACGCACACACACACGCACACACACATTTTTAATGACAAACCTAAAGGGATTAATTGAGGCTATACTCAAATTTGTGAGTGACCTGAAACAAACTTCAATTTGTCGCACAATGGTTGCTCTAAATTGGATTATAACTGCCACAGGTCATGTCCTGAAACGTCTGGTGAAAATGTGTTTGTGACAATTATCCGTCACTCACAGTTGTCTGTTCCTAAGTAAGCGATGTCGCAGTCCTTTCAAAGCTACATACTGCATACTTAGGTTATACAGAGTGATAAAACGTGATCGATCTGACCAGAAATTCTAAATTGTGCCTCTTCAGAACAAAACATCCCAGTTGTGATCTAAAATGAAAGTATCTTGAGGTATGATGTGGGATTAATCTTAGTTAAAAAGCTTTAGATGAGTTTGTCAAAGAGATGGCCCCCACTAAGTGCCTGTTTTGGTAGTGAATGGTCAGCAACAAGATGCATTCGAGTAGACAAAGCCTAAAATGCTTGCTAACCTTCTATTTAGGTATCTGTTAATTTATTGTTGTGCTGCAAATTTCTCCCCTGTATGTGTTCTTGCCCCTGTGCTGTATGGTTTGTTTTGTTCATATATGTTTGTTGTGTGGTATTAGTGTTTGTGCGGCGACAGCTGCATAAAGGAGGTGTGTAAATCATTGGACTGAATATGCCGCTCTGCTGATATGATCTGTCATATCCTTAGAAAATTAAAAAGCCTAGAAAAAAAAAATAGCTGACAAACTGCGCCCAAGAGCCTGCCCATGGTAACAAAACAACAGGGTAATAAAATGAAAATTAAGTGGTCAGCCTGGCATGCAAATTCAAATATCTTGCCATGCCAACTGAGGCGGGGACAAAGGATGACTAACTCTCTGCCATTTGCACAACGCCTCCGGTGGAGCTGCTCAGCGCAACAAAAGGCTGCACCACTAAGCTCTTAACCTGGCAGGTTAAGATGTCTGTAAGTGAGTGTGAATGTGACAAAGATGCTAAAAAAAAAAAAAAATAGATAATCTCCGTCCTCGCTAAGCCATACCTCATAAGGAATGTCATAATAACATGCATTACAGCTGGCTCTGTAAATAGCTAGGTAGGTTGGAATGTGGAATGTGGCTCTCTCGTTCCTCATGCGTTTGCATTGTTAGTGGAAAGACAAGCTCAAGAGCCCATCTTCACACTCCAGGTCAATTAGTGGGGCCAGCAGAGGTGACATGAAGAAAACTGATGGGATTTTTACAATATCAGTATCTTATTTACCCATTGCTTAAAAAGCAAACAAACAAGAAACTAGACTCCTCTGACTGATCACTGTGATAACTCGCATCGTTTCTGTCCCCACTACATTTTTTTTTTAAAGAAAGAAACTCATTAAACATAGAAACCCACAAATTGATGAACGTGAATATTTAATTTTGCACAGATATCAGAGGGGCATAATAATTACCAGCATCATGTTTGCTTCCACATGTTCTGAGTTTTTAAAAAAAACATGAAAGGTAGTGTTTAAATTTTTCATCGGGTGAAGAATGAGACAGGTGTCGGCTCCAGTGGCACATTAATAAATCATGGGAAAGAAACAGATAAAGAGACTGTGAGGGAAAGCATTTGCATGCATTTGTGAATTGCTCTGTGTGTGTGCGTGCGTGTGTGTGTGTGTGGATTCAGCATATTGTGGTGTAGGGCAAGTCAGTACCACTGGTTTTAAAGGTGATAAAGATCCCCTCAGCCGTGTGAGGGATGAGAAGCATTTAATATCAATAAGCGCGAGAGAAAGCACAAGACACAAGACCTAAGATTTGATCCTGGCGCAATCAACTCTCCCAGCAAGTAAATCCTCCTGATAGAGTGTTTGAAGGGAAGTCAGTGCACTAAGCGATATATGGGAATAGCTAAGGCAAAATCCTCTGTCTGAACCTGCTCTAGCTGCTCACTAACCCGCCTCTGCAACCAGCCATGTCACAACTCCCAATGCCTCAGGGTGTGTTACCTGGCTGGGGCAGATTCCACCTATACCGCTGCCCTCATTGCCATGGGAAAAGTGTAACACCTCGAAAAGAAACTTTCATAATGACACCCATCTCGGTGTGAGGGCTAGCTTTGATATTTTCTAGTGCAGCACTCGCTAAATATTAATTAGGCAGTGCAGTGCAGACTGCGGAGAGGAACAGGTTGCCTTATAGAGACGGCGGCACGCTGAAAGGCTTCGCTCTTGTGAGGATTTTTGGAGGAGGGCTGCATTTCACTGGTTAGTCCTGGGACAGCTGAGAGACCAGGAGAACACTGTAATCATGGTAAGATCTTACTCTTCTCTGGCGACATGCATGAAGCGAGTACGCCTGCCGGTTGCTGGACTATTTGAGGACTGGGCTTTCCTGAGTAAGAGTTGTATTCAAGCCTCAAGGCCACTGTTTATTTTGGTTTGGTGCAGCTACAGTTTGCGTAGAAACCTGTTTGACCTTCACCAGCATTGAATTGGTTGTCTAAATCCTTTTCAGCCTCCATTAGTGAGCAAAATGCGATCACAGTAACTGTTTAATGTCATGTAATCCAGACTAAGTTTCCAGTCACTGTGGGGGGAAAAAAAGAGGCCGTGAAAAACAGTGGACTGTGGCACGTAAAGATAAACAAACAAACAAAGAAGAAACGAGGCCCGCATCAAAACGTCATGCTGCTGACATTCAGTTGTTTATTCATGCTATTTCAAGAAAGAAGAAAGTCAAGCTGTGCAAGTGGCAAAGGGGTTAAACTTTCTCAGCTGTGGAAAGACTGACTTGAGCTGCCCGCCAAATGAAACACAGCCATGCAGATTTGGATAAGCAAAAGCAGAATTCAACAGGCTCTAAAAACCCACATAGCCAGTGCGTCATTTCCCCTGGAAAACTTTGTGTGGACTTGGCCTGTTGCTGCCTTCACTTGCTGGGGGAAAAAAATCTGAATTTTGAGTTTTCAAAGTTCAACAACTAATGGAGGAAGTTGACTGCAGCTGATTCCATACGCAAGTCTTTCAGACTTGTATAATAGGCGTATGTGATACATGTAAGACATAGTAGAATTATTTTTGGACCATTTAGGCACATTTGAGTGAAATCTTAATTGTTAATGTTCATCAAAACAATCGTTCCCAATTTTTCATCAACCGTTTCGGTCTTTGCTTTACTGATCTACCGCACCAACCTTACAGGAGGTGCAGCAAATGTCTCACATATTTCACCGCCGAGTGATACTTAAGTGCTTAGTTGTGATATGTCAATAGTAAAGTACCTGTGCCTCTATGATTAACATTCCACTGTATTTTAAATGGCAAAAGTCCCACCGTGACAGGAACAATTTACTCTCCTGCTACAGTGCAGTGATGCCAAGTGAGTAATGCAGTAAAATGCCTCCACATACATTGAGAAACTATTAATAGACATGTATTCAAAACACTTTTTTTTACATGGCTTATTATACTCCAAGCATCCACTGGGAGTTTAAAGTTCTGACATTACAAAACACAAACAAACCTTGGTTTTAATGCAGTTGTTCCTGAAGTCTTGAATGAAGCATGAATTATTTACAAAAAAAAGTGAAAAATTAACCAGAACAGTGTATTTGAAGTGTATTTGTGTACTTAAAGCTTAAAAAGTTTAAGCTATCTGCGCAGCTTAACTAATGAACATAAAGCTTTACCTTGATCTCCGGGCTCAGCGCCAAACCGACATGCTTCACTTAGAATAAGCCACCGGTTGGTTGACTGACGTGACGAAAGGTATCTGCTGTCTAACCGATCTCACCGCGACACCCGAGTGTGCGTTTTACGGGGCACCCTGAACGCGTCACTTTACCGCGGAGCCGCGTTAGCTCCGCCGGAGGGGCAGAACTCCACCAGCACTCATTTCACCGTTATCGCGGGCGGCCGCACTTGTGCAGTTGTGAGCTCGTAGCTGGCTATAAGCTGAGGTGCGACATGTCGATCAGCTAGACATGCGTCTTTTGCGCAAAACTGACGCTGAACAAACTCATCTGTTGGACGGGGGAGGAAAAGTTTCCCTCTAAGTGCAATTAACGGTGAGTCGATTTTAGAACTACTGCCTGAACCGATTGCTCTCAATTACTGACAAATGGATGAATCTACCACTCCGCTAAAGCAACAACAACAAAAAGTCTGTTTTTGGTCTTTTTTTTTTCTTTCACACTTCTACTGTTTATCCCGGTTGGATGATTTTGTTTTTGTTCTATGCTCTGTAGGAGTTTATGCTCTAAACCAAAAATCATGTTCACAACCTACATAAAGAGTCTGAATGATATGGTATTTTCTACGGTAAGCTTTCGGGTTCTATGCACTCCTGCATGTCTTTGCAAAGCTGAGAGATGCATGGCAGTACTAAAAAAAAAAAAAAAAAAGTACATGGAAAAAAAAAAAATCTCCACTTATATTTTCCTCATCCTGCACTGGCTTCTTTTGTTCATGGGCAATTTCTGTTTGCGCTGCCATATGTAACTAATTTCCATTTCATCTAAAGTATGCATATATGTTCATTTAAAGTATGCATGCTTATTAACTGTTACTCTTCATGAAAAACAGGCATTTAAGTTGTTTCTCTGCTTTTCTTTAGTCTGAGGAACCAGAGGAGCAGCCGAATACTGGAGTCTTGGGCCGAATCGGGAGCTGGTTTTCTCCATGGAGGGCGAAGGGCCCCAAGAGTCCAACTGAAAATGCCTTCCCAGCTAGCTGTCAGGCAGTTAAGTCAGACGGGGGAGAGGGGAGTGGGGAGCCAGTGAGACCCGAGGCAAGGGAGCAGCAGTGGGAGGAGAGGGAACAAAGCTCTGGCACAAATCGACTGGGTCTCTCAAGAGGCGTTTTTCTCCGTGAGGACGAGGACGCCACGCAGTCTGCCCGCAGAGAAGGCTCTCTTGTGAGCAGCAGAAGCGAGCCAGGAGAAGGAGGTCCAAAAGAGGAGGAGTTTATTGTGTGCAAGAAGAAGAGAACAGGGCAGGGCAAGGAGGGCAGCAACGGTGCTTCAGCGAGCGGGAATCCTGAGAAGAATGCCAGTCATCTGACACATCTCTCCTCCTCCTTTGAGCAAGGAGTGGCATGGAACTCTGACCAGGCCAGCGCCCAGCCTCAGGGCGAGACAGGCAGGAGGCTCCATGTGTACCTGGAGGAGACCAGTGTTGTTCACCGCGGCCCAGACACCTACACTGGACAAGAAGTTGTCCACACTAAAGTCAAAAAAAGCCTGCAGGTAATCCCCAAGGCAAAGTCATCGCAAGGTTTTGACTCATCGGCCGCAGAAAACAAAACACCCAATGTAAGGCCGGCTGTTGGGTCTCAAAGTTACAGCGCCCAAGTGGGAGTGCCATTGAAGTCACACAAAGACTGGCAGTTGGAACTTGAACCAGACAAAGAGCAAACAGAGGCAGGCAGCATGGGGCGTAAAAACACAGCCAGGAGGAAATACAGGAAGAATTCTCAGGGGGATGGCGGAAGCAGCCCCTCCGAAAAAACACCTGCCCCCGAGGGATTCCCTGCAGCGGATAACTCAGTGACCAGTCCTCAGAGCAAAAGTCCCAAGACTCACATGGGAGAGTCATCTGGAGACTCCTCCTCCAAGCCCAGCCCCACCTCTCCAGCCTCACCTGGAGGAGGGGAAAGAAGGACTACCTGCCCTGATGCAATCGCACATTTTGAAAACTTCCAGGACAGACACTGTGTGGCTGATGGGAACACAGTCATGGAGGACGATGACAGCCTGTACAAGGTAGAGAGGAAGACGGAGACACCAGAGTCCAAACGCAGGAGTATTAAGGTTTCTCGAAGTGAGGTGAAGCTTTTCACAAAATATGTGCCTTTGAAAGCTGAGCAAAGTCCAGCAGGAGATGATCTGGATCCTAAGTCAACATTAAAGAAAACCAAAACTGAAGAAAAGGATATACCTAACACAGAGACTGATGCAAGGTAAGAGTGTATCTGTTCACATAGAGAACACATAGAGAAGAAGCGTGATTTGCCAATTATTGACACTGACTCATCACACTTGTATAACCTGCAGAGTACACGGCAAACCTCTCTATTACTTCACAAAATACCTTTTTTGTTAGGCGTAAACGTTCAACATCACAACGTGTTTAATTCCATTGTTATGTTTCGAAAATGTTTAGCTCCGAGTCCAGTTTTTGTCTGACATTGCCTCACTGTCTGGAGAATGCATTACATACAGTATGACAGGTGTATCCACAATAAAACAATGGTGTGAGTCATAACACAGCGTACAGCGTGCCCTTTGCTTCCAGACTGACACCGCAATTGGTACAGGTCAGATTTAATTGGATAAATCACCAAATTATTAAACAAATATTTCCCTGTTGGGTATTCCATTATGCATATGTATTACACATGCAGTATTCTTGAATTGTCTGTAATTCTAACTTTTAACTCCGTACGCAGACGACAAGACCTATTGAAAACGGATGAGGAGTCTGAGCCTGCCATTGGTCGGATCGCAGATAAGATCAGCCTCTTTGAGCGCCAGACGTTGGGGAGCCTCAGCAAGAACTTCCAAACCCCGAGGAGTGCTGATGTCTCTCCAGTCAGGAAACCCACTGGGAGGCTGAAAGCAGACTTGTTGTTGTCAGATCAGAGGTCAAGGTCAGCTGAGCGTTATGGCACTGCCAGGTCCAGCTCTGCATCACCAAGCAGGGAGACTCCATTGACAATCAAGGAAAGAGTGAGGAACTTTACAGAGGCATCTAAAACAGACTGCAAAGCGGCACTACCTGAGACGTATACCATGACAGGAATGCCTCAAAAATCCACCACGTGTGTGATGGCTGCTGCAGCAAAGTCACCAGAACTGGACAGTCAGGGTAAACTAGATACTAAAGAACATATAAAGACGACAGCAGTGTCAGAGATAACATCCAAACCAGATGGACGGGATACCACTGCTGTAAGGGCAAAGACAGCCATTCCTGAGGAACAACATACAGGGTCCAAAAATGAAGACACAGGGATCTTAAAAGCAGCGGATCAGGGTACAAAACATGGCAGCACTGAATCCGACGTTACAACTAAAGGGACAGGTGATTCTGCAGAACTGACCAATAGCATGATTCCACAGTACAAAGGCCTGAGCAGAACAGGGCCCCGCTCTAAAAGGAGGAAAAGCAGAGAACCAACAAGTCCCATCAGTCCAAATAGAGACAAAAAGCCGGACCACTTTGCAAATAAGCAAGGGGTCACTGCCACAAAGAAACAGGTGGATCATAAAATATTTCCATCTGATAAAATAGACAGAAGTTTGTCAGATGTACAGTCTCCATCTGATACCAAACAGCAGGAATTTAAAAAGGAGTTGGAGGTATTGGACAAGCGGAAAAAACAGTCAACCGACATTACCAAAACAGTCAAAAGACAGGAAGGATTACCTGAACCATCTGTCAGTAAAGATGAACTCGATACCGGTGTTTCTAACAGAAGAACAACGACACCCATTGATGAGGTTCCCGTTATTTTACCCCAGAAGGAAGCAAAGGAAAAAGAAGCGAGAGGCAGCCTCTCATTAATACAAGAGACAAAAGATGCCCCCAAAGATGACAAGGAAATGTTGTTCTCACCTTCAGCTAAACATCATATTGAGAAGGTGCCTTCCATGGAGCACGCAAAAGTAGATAAAAAATCGTCACTGCATACTGAAACAAAAACTAAAGTAAAAGCCAGGCAGCCCGGCAAAAAAGATGCAGGGCAAGACCAAAACAATGGCACAGAACTCATAAATCACGAGAAAGCCGAAAGGCCAGAGGGTAAAAAAACTCATCAGACCGAGCGCAAAGACAATCCTGAGCAGCCCTTGCCTTCAGATAAAAATACTACAAAGGGCAAGGCTTCCCACAGTGGAAAAGGTATTTTAGGGACAGAAGGAAACGTTGCCTGGGATGATACCAGAAAAAATGCTGAGAGAAATGAGGAGACAGGGCCCGTTAGAGACATAACAAAAACAGACGCCAGTCGACCAGAACCAGCCTCGGAAAAGGTCGGCGTATCAGCAGAAACCCTCACTCAAACGCGACATCAGTCGGTCAGTCAGGCGGCAGCTAAACAGCTAGAAAAGAGTATTATCGCTGCTGTCACGCAGACTGATGAGGCAGTTTCTAACAGGGCGACTGGGGGGTCTTACAAAGGCGAGATAGCTGCGGAGGTTTCTGGGCTGCGAATAAAGTCTGCAGAGAGCCCAGGAACAGAAACAGAGCCAGCAGTTACTGCCGCACAACCACAGCCTGATTATGTATCTGTGGAAAAAGCGAAGAATTCAGTTGATGACTCACAGACACATGGAGCTCGCGGCGCAGACTTCCCCAGCTCAAAGCCTTTTACCAAAACAGCTGCGGCAGTTGAGGAAGCGACCGTAAATGTCACCGACGATACGCCCGTGCTGATAGCTGCACAGGTTGACAATATAGCGTCTGCCGCAGCGTCGGCTCATATTTCCGTCTCAGAGTCTGTCAACAGCCAGGGAGCAGCGCAGGACGGTGGGAGTAAAAGATCAGCCGACAAACTGGTGGCCTCAAAAGTCAAAGTCGTAGGGGAGACATCCAAGACAGCTCCGACGCAGTCTAAGGAGGCAAAAAATACTAGTGGCACAAGTGCTGTCGCTTCGCTCAAGGGCGCAGAAAATATACCACAAAGCCCCTCTGATACTGTTGCAGCTCGTGCCACAGTTGCGGCGATGAAGAGGACAGATGAAAAAGTCTTCAATTTGCCAGTGACTGACCATTCGTTCACTGCTAACGGGGATTTCTCCCTACCACCACAACTCAACAAAGTGAAAACTGAACCAAGTCAAACTCTAAAATCGCCCACTTTACCAAAGGCTAACAAGCTGATCCCAGACTTACTCCAGCAGTCATCCATGAGGAAGTTCAACTTCCCCCGGGGGCTAAGCAAAGACGATTCCGCAGCAAGGCAAGACGCTCCCTCGAGCTGGCTGGATGTGGACTTTCCACAGCAGAAACTTCGAGTCACAGGGATGAAACTGAGCTCGTCTGGAAGCGAGAGCAATCTCCTGGACACCTCGGATGAGCTGGATGATGATAATTTCATTGAGAAAATCCAGAAGCTTTGCGCTCCCTTTTCTCTTCCACCTCGCAAACACAACCACCTCCGGCCTCCACAGCCCCCCTTTGCTCTGCCGGCCATCAAGGAGGACCGCTTTGAGAAGACATTTGACCCTGAGGAGTTCACGTTTGGCTTGCGGAAGAAGAATCAGTTCAGCTTTGACTCAACCCCAAGCTTCTTAGCCAAGTTCCAAAACGCAGAGCCCAAACCTGGTCTTAAGCCCGCCAGGGCGAGCTTAGCAGACAGGTGTTTGTTGCTTAATAGCCTGGACACTCAGTCTCGCCTCAAGGACATGACTTCTGCAGTAAATGAGGAGGATGTCAAGGGAGAGAAAGATGATCACATTAAGGTGAAGTCTCGCCTAGAGGGAAGCTGCGTCCTCAGCAGTCTCACCTCCTCCAGCTTCAGAGGGAAGCGAAATGGAGTTTGCTCCGAAGGCACCAGCTCTGAGGACGTGCCACCTAGCTCAGGCCCCCAGCTCAGCCCTCCACCTTTATCCCAGCCGCCCCCGTCAAGCCCGACTGCCGCAGCTCGACTCAAAGACACACTGGCCAAGCAGAGCCCTGCCCTGAGCAGCAGAGAGGAAGCCCGGGCTGTGGAGGCTGTGGTCAGTGACTCAGGTCCTCCGTTTCCCTCCTTTAATGACATCAAGCTGCCAGATTATTTAGAGAAGTACCTCCCTCGAGAGCCGGCAAAACCAGCACAGAGCATGCAAGGACAGGAGCAAATCAGGAGAGAGGTTGGTTTTTCTGCACAATGTTTTCACCAAAAGAATGATATGAATGTTAATTAAGTTTTCCAATTTACATAAAGACTTCCTTGTTTGTGTAACATGACTGATAAAAAAAAAAAGCTCCAGCAAGCAAATACAGCTCGTGGTTGCAGTGCTGAGGAACATGTTTCCGCTCACAGTGGTCTTTTCTTTGTCTCTTCACAAATAATTAATCCTTCTGTTTCGCCTGCGTCCTTTCATTAGGAAGAAATTAGGAGCAATGGGAGACAAATTATCCTGTCCACTTTGAGAAAAACATGAGGAAAGTGAAAGACAAAGAAAGTAGGAGTTCTTCCACTGCCCAAAAGACCTCCAACAGCTATTAGAGAACTGAATCTGATCGCAGGAAGACATTTTTGATATCGTGCAGGCTTATTTCCAAGCCAGTAACATTTTCTTTCGGATCCAAGTGTCACTATTACAGCTGATTATTTCAGAAAAGTCAAGACCAGTGCAGTGAGCGAAAAAAGGGAGTATTTTAAGGTCTTTAATTATATCAAGCGGAGTGGAGTAACGCTGTTTCCAAGGAGATGAATTTAAACATCTCACACTGATGTGGAATTGAGCTCAGTTGTGTCTTGGTGAAATAGGCTGCCTCTTTTCTTCTGCTGAATTTCCATCAGCAATCGTGTAGCATCACTATCAAGAAAATAATCATAGTACAGTGCTTTATACGATGGAGGTAATTAAAATACATGACTTGGGGTGCACAACTGACACATATTACATTAATGTGGTGGTCTTCTGTGTATGCGACAGGGTATTGAGAAAATGGTCGGTCCAGGCCCTGTGGGCGATGCACACCTGGTGGTAAAAACAGGTCAGACGGTTCCTGATGGTGCCCCTCCATGTTTTCCTGGCGTTCCTCCAACCATACACCCTCCAATACTTGAGTGTCAGCAGCCCCCAGCTCATCCACCGGAGATACTTCGGAATGATGTAAGTGTGCGGCATACATACCGTCAAAGAACAACTAGTAGTTAAGTACTTCAAATTGGAGTTGTACATTTCCTGTATGATCTTTCTGACAAACACATGCCTGCTTGCTGAAAATTTCTCTTCACATAATTGCTTTTTTTTTTTTTTTTCTATCCCAGCTTACCCAAACATTCAGGCTCATGTACCATTTGAATGGTTAATCATCTAATGTCAAAATTATTTTCATGTCTGTGAACTAGTCAATGATTCAGCCAGTGTGTTTGCTTGCTGTGTTTGCGTTACTGATTTGACGTGACAAAAATTCTGGCTGCCGAATGCTGCCCACATTGCAGGTGTGCTGCATGAACCTTTTTCTAGTAGTCTTTATAGAGTCACTGTGCCCGAGGGTGGAAACTGATATGTCAGCACATAAACAAATGCAAACTAGCCTCTATATCATTTCATAAATTCATTGCTATGCTCTGCAGTAATTGTTGCAATTATATCTCTTTGTTTTTGCGTGCCAGATAAGGACCACTAAGGGATTTCACAAGCGGCCTGGAAAGGTACAGTCAGCAAAGCTTTGCCTACATATAGTACAACAGAAACAAGAGAGAGTACAAAGGATAGACAACTCTGCGCTGTGACCACATCTGTTTTTCATATGTTGCTCTTGGGGGTAAACAAAGAATAGAAAAACATTCTCAGCTGCATGTCATTACAATCACTGAATTCAGTGCTGCCAACGCAGTGCAAAACCTGGGGTACCTCAGTGTTCATTTATTAGCTGCCAGAGAGACAGATATTCCCTGAATATACAGCATTCACGTCAATTTTTGGCCACACATTGTTTTAATTCAGGCAGCCTCTCTACCTTCAGCTCGGCAGAGACTACACTGCGATGGCTGGCACATTTCAGGACACACACTGCCGAGTAGATTTTGGTGTAATATGGTACTTACGCAATAGCAGCATATAATTTTTGAAAATGACTTTCACAATAAAAGGGTCCCCATTGCCAGTTTTTGTGATTGACAACTGCTAATGTGCTGCTCGCCTATGAACTCAAAGTATAATACTGAGTGTGTTTTTTTAATTTTCTGGGTATTTAAAAAAAAAAAAAAAGCTTTTACTGAAAAATAAAGCTCTGGGTTATTAAGGCCGTCTCGTCACTCATTCAATCATGATTTATTGCAATGGCGCAAGCATTGTAATGCATTTTGCGATTTGTTATTTCACATCATTTGCTGTGACACTGCCCTTCATGTTTCTGCACAGATGGTGTTGTTTGAGAAAGCTCAGTTCAGTGGCAAGGTGTACGATATCCACGGTGATGTCGCAGATGCCACAGCCATGCAGCTCTCACCTGTCATATCTGTGAAGGTTGTTAGAGGATGGTAAGGAATACTCCACTGGAATTTCTAAAAACTAGATAGAACAAAATGTCGTGTAGTTCTAATTGTGTCAAGTGCTTCTGAAAGTGTCTCCTGAAGTCTCCTCTTAACTAATTTAAAGGAATGAAAATGAGTGTTCCCAGCTTGTTTAGCTTGCAAGCATGTGTTAAATCTCATTCTTCTCTATTTTGCACTCAAGCTAAAGCTTTATATAACTGCAAAAGGGATCGTTTGTGACTGATTCTGCCACCAACTGATTCTACACAAAGAATTACTCATGGTGGGCTTTTTGCTTTTCTGCGTTTAAGGAGGAGATCAATATGACAGGTTGCACTGCTACACATAACCAGCTCAGCTCAATACACAGACATGTCGGGTTGATATCTGGTATAGTAATGCCCTGAGACGACCTGCAGAGACTTTGTTTCTTTTCCAGTTGGAAAGAACTGTTTCCGGTCTTGATGCTAAGCTAACTGGCCTCACAAAATTTACAAGACAACACTAGTGTGGTATCAGTGTTCACGTGTAACTTTAACCACCCAAAAAAAAAATGTTCTGACGACCGCAAAGTATTGCTTCAGATGATATTTGACTGGTTTTACTTACCTGTTGCTTTACGCTTTTTTGTTTTCACTCCAGCTGGGTACTGTATGAGAAGCCTGGCTTCCAGGGACGCTGTATCGCCTTGGAGGAGGGGGGCACGGAGTTGACAAACCTGTGGGCAGAGTCTGAGATGCAGGCGACTCCAGTGCTGATTGGCTCGATTCGACTTGCTGTTTGTGTGAGTGCACCGCTTAAAGATTTCGACCTCATTTGACCTCAAGTATCTCATATGACTGTCATCGCATGTGGCCCTCTGAACTGAAGATAATAGGTGAAATTGCTTCATTGATATTCTGTCCAGGCTGCCAGAGAACATTAAACAGATTAGTTCAGCTAGTATTTGGTTGTGAGGAGTGATTTAAGGATCAGTATGGGGCACTCCTGAGTTGTTTGTCTCCTTTTTTTTTTTTTCTTTGTAGGATTACAGCATCCCCCATATCGATCTGTTTACTGAACCAGATGGCCACGGCAGAGTGACACCTTACCATGATGACACAATAGAGACAGGCTCATTTGGCATCCCGCTGAGCACAGCTTCCATCCAAGTGCACTCTGGGGTGTAAGTATAGCTATTTCAGTGAATCCAATTATTCGGATCCCCAAGATTGACTTAATATAGGCTTATGTGTGTTTGGCATTAGTGAACATGCTGATGAAATCAAATCATTATTATGACATGTCCTTATTGATCAGAGTGGTAGGAATCACCGCTGGTAGTGTAGGATTTTGGAAAATTGCATGCTATACTCAAGGTGGCACTGTCATGCGCGGTGCTCCTGGCCTTGACTAATATCTGAGAGGTAAAAATCATTAATGTTCCTCAGGGACTTTGTTTTGACTCCGCTCAGGAATGTCTGTCCTGCTGTTGCATGTTAAGAAGGAGGCGGGGGTGTATGGGCGGAGGGCGGAGGGGCAGCGTGAAGGGGTGGAGGCGAAATGCAGTGAGTGAGAAAGATAAAGGTGTGGAGATAATTTGGCAAAAGGGAGACTGTTTTCCCACATGAAAGGCAAACAGAACATTTCGTGCCCTGCTCCTGGCGCAGCTTACTGACAGTGCACCCTTTTTTTTTTTCTTCCCCATAGCGGTTTTTATTGGTTTTGCACCTTCGGTAGAAACATCTTGAAAGTTGTTTCAGTCGCCCTCAACACCTCGACGACGTCCCCAGCGAAATCCAGTCGTCAGTCATGAAAGGCACTCTGCCTCGGCTCCTCCCGCGGTGTTTTGTCTTCGACAAGCAGAACGACGGTTCAGCAGATGCAGTTTTTGTTTTTAACAAATTGACTGTAACATGCACACAGCTCGGTGGGGCTAACTGCGCGAATGACTCATTCACTCCTCAGATTCAATGTCTTTTTCAACGCCGTGAGTTTGGCATCGCTTCACTTGCTTGCGTCTTATTACTTCCCCAGCACAATCCAAATGAGCTGCATTTCTATTCTTTGCGAGAGCCAGTCTGGAGCAAAGCATTGTGCTGAAGAATCCAATTCCTAAGATATTTAGCCATAAAACAAACGGCTTTTATTCCCAGTTGGAGTTGCATGACTCAAGTCTTGGGTACGTTAACGTATCCAATTATAACACAGCCTCCACCAAGTAATGAGCGCTATCAAGCAAAATCATAATCATGTCTGCGGGTTTGTATGTAGGACAATGAAGCTTTTTTTGTGCAGCAAGCCGCAGAAGGTCGTGACCAATTTCAAAACCATCAAGAGGTTTAGGTACACACAATCTGGAGGGAGCTTTTTACGCTTGATTACAATGCAACATGAGTGCTTGTTCTGCCCTCAGGTGGCTGGTGTTCAGTGATCCAGGGTTCCAGGGCATGCTGGCTGTGTTGGAGGCAGGCGTCTACCCCTTCCCGGAGACCTGGGGCTTCCCATCACCATTTGTAGGCTCTCTCAGGCCTCTGAAAATGGTTGGTGGCATTCATGTGCGACACAATAATTGTCTGAGATTTTTTTTTCTATGTATTTGTATCACTATTTTTTAGGTTCAGAGATAGCTGTGTTGATTATTTTGGTTAGTGCATGACTTTGCTCATGACTGAAGTATCTGAACTACAAACGGTTGAATCACCGTGATGTCTTGTAGACATTAAGATACCCAGCAACTGAAGCCATAGTACTGTTTTTGGTGAATTCTTCTACTGTAAGATTTTGTTTTTTATTAGTGTTGAAGTATCTTAACTTTTCAGTTGATTGCCATGTGTCCAGGGGAAGATTAGTTTGCATATATATATGTATAGAGAGATAGAGAGAGAGAGAGAGAGAGAGAGAGAGAGAGAGAGAGAGAGAGAGAGAGAGAGAGTGGGGGGGTGGGAGGGAGGGGGGGGGGGGGGGGGGGGGTGAGAGAGAGAGTGTGTGTGTGTGTAGAGAGAGAGAGAGAAAGAGAGAGAGAGAATAAAAGA
>CAAKHG010050124.1:24298-35789 GCA_901007715.1 Dactylopterus volitans
TGTGCTAACTCTCCCTTCCCTTTATGGCTTTCAGATGTGCGTGTCTTTTTTGTGTGTGTGTGTGTGTGTGTGTGTGTGTATATATATATATATGTATAGAGAGAGAGAGAGAGAGAGAGAGAGAGAGAGAGAGAGAGAGAGAGAGAGAGAGAGAGAGAGTTGGTAGGTGTTTGTTTGTCCAAGAGGGGCAAATGGCATTCCTCAACCTTAGCTGTATTTTTTTTCCTCAGGTGAAAACGATTAACATTAGTGGCTAAACTTAAGTATGTTAACACTTTAAATTTAATTAGTATTGACAAGATAGCTACGCAAAACCATTAGCGTTGTTGCAGACCAGGCACACATCTTTTCTTATTTAATATTCCTTTAATCATGTCAAGTGTAGAATTAACACATGCAGCTTTCTTTGGTCTTCTAATGTTTGAGGGAATCCCTCAGGCTGTGTTTCTCCCACCCAGTGATCTATGTTTTTGACCCGAGCTTAGCACCTTTCCACTGTCCGAATCACATGAAGAGAGTCAACATGTTTTGTTCTTGCAGGAGAATAGAATAGAATAGAATAGAATAGAATAGAATAGAATAGAATAGAGATTTGCATTAATTAACTACTCATTTGTGTTTTATTACTACCTATTGTCTGTGAGCAAACACCACTATGTTCGTGATAGCTGATGCTGATGTGATCTCTTTTCCAGGGTGGTTTTAAAGTGGAGAATCCCAGTGAAGTCAAGGTGAGGCTCATCTAACACTGGGTCGTGCTAATGTTGATATAATCAGTGTACCAGCTGCGGCAGCATGTGGCCGGCATTGTTGTCCCCTTGTTCTTGTTTGAGTCTGTGTCCTTAGAGACACTCAATGTTGCAGTAGAAACCTCAGAGACTTTAGCAGGTTTTATCTGTCTTTTCTGTCTGTGTTTGGACGTCAAAAATGTAGCAACTCCGTAAGATGCAGCAATAAAATAGAGGCGTGTTGTTGATATATTAAAAGGAGGGTCAAGTTCTAAAATGGCCATTATGTGACCATTCAGTACTCATGCAGTAATGTAGTACAGTAATGACTACTGAGCACTCGTGTGTGTTTTTTTTGGCATCATGATCCTATTGTAAGACGATGGGTAGTGTAAAAATCCACCACTACACTCTGAAAATTGCATCCTATATTATAGAAAGATCTGTCTTTCTGTGTCGCATTTATTCGGCTCATTTTCTCAGGCTCACTCTTACTTCGTACTTGAAAAAGATGTGATCTCCAGCAGTTTTCAATGAAACCACAGTGTTTCTGTCCTCAAATTGAAAGATCAAAACACATCATATTGCACTTGCACTGGTTATTCATTCTCCTAAAAGCTGCCTCCAAAGCTAGATGTTTCTTCTATACTATATATACTTCTATACTCTATCAGGAAACTATGCAAAATCACCATACAGCGCACAGAAGTATATGTACTAAATTTTGGAAATAAATACAATTTCGCCATGTATAAAAACAACAAAAACATATTTCAATATGATAGAAATACAAGAAGAACACTCCGGATGGTAACAAGGATGGATCTGAATTTCAAATTGAACCACAGTAACAGTCTTTCCTCACAACCTGAATCAATGATGAGCGAGGCTTCATGTGAGCCTCTTTCTTCTTGTACCTCAGGCTGTGGTGTACGAGCTGCCTGGCTTTGAGGGCTCCTGTTTGGAGATTGACGGCGACATTTTCAGCTTTTGCGAGAGCGAAGAAGACTTTGCTCCAGACCCTGTCTCAAAGAAGCTGAAGCCTGCGGGTTCTCTCAAGATAATCGGAGGGCTGTGAGTTGTCTCTTTTCTGCCGCGCCACGTTTCATTCTCTGTGCTTTACAGGATCGCTTTAGATGGTAATCTGGGTTTGTAGTAAGATTACTTTTGTCCAAGAAGTTGGGTTTCTGAAGATTTTGAGATTATGTATTGCTGTCACCATTTACTCAGCAGCTCTCTGCTCTTTTCTCCATCCAGCTGGGTGGGATACAGCCAGCCAGGGTTTGAGGGCCAGCAGTTCATCCTGGAGGAAGGGGAGTACCGGGACTGCAACGACTGGGGAGGCTCAGGGCAGTTCCTGTCACTGCGACCTGTACTGTTTGTGAGTACTGCACGGTGACCAAGTGTTACCTTAGTCAGAGATGTACTATGGTGTGATGTTTGCAAGAAATTAGTTGATGACTGTTTTTGGAGAATGGATTCACAAAAGCAGCCACCGAGCATGAAATAATCAAATCAATATCAGCTTAATATTTTAGGTAAATTGACACTCCCTAATCGCTCTCATTTTTGTGAGGTAATTTGTGATACAGGTCCAGATTGATGCTCCGCAGATTTTCCAACAAATGTTTTTATTCCTACATCAGGATTGCATGTCTCCACGCCTCAAAATGTTCAGCAATAAAAACTTCTGCGAGCTGGGAGTCAACATTGACCTGACAGGACCTGTCATTAACATGGATGACACAGGTTACGGCATGAAGACGCAGTCTATTGACGTCATCAGCGGTGTGTAAGTGGCTTGCATTTCCCTATAACCTTCACTGCTGCTTCAGCAGCAGCTGAAACTGACAGGTTAGATAATTATTCCTCCTGCTACTGGAATTCTGTCCACAGCTGTTTCTCTGGTGCAAGACGACAGCAATATGTCCATGAGTCTTTTCTGTGTCTGTCAGCTGAAATCATACATTCTTAAAGATGCATTCCGATGCTTGAAACTGATGTTTAGCTAGGATTTCAGCTCCAGAGAATTCTTGTGTGGCCTTTTTTGCCACTCAGGTGCCTCGAGGTTGCCACACCCATGCCAACAGGTCCAGACACGTAGATCGAGTTCATAAATGTGTTCAGCCTGCCACTCCTCACTTCCTGTCTATGTCAGTTAGCCTTTTAACATGCTTCACCGTGAGTCATTTTTTGTATTATTGCTGTACATATGATCAGAAGATCATACTGTATGTTACATGATGTCGCATATTCCCTTCCTGTTACTATTTTTGTTTTTTTTTTGATTAGGTGAAGCAAAAATGCAAAAGTGATTAAAAACAGACAGAAACTAGAATAATGAAATGCAGAACACGTAGCGCTGATTGCTGCCACCACAGTGGAACACTTTGTTCTGCTTTAGAAGGCAGGATTCTCACAACATTGAAGGGATATTCTTGATGTGCTGTTAGCCTGTCATTAGGCCGCGCAGCCTCGCCCAAGTCGTGCTGCCGTCCCTCTGCGCCTCCCATTGGCTGAGTGTGTTGGTTTGGCATTGCTGTGTTTATAGTTTTGCACACTGTGACTCACAGAGGCCAACAAATGCAACCCTAACTGTATTACAGGCAGGAATAATTGAGCTACACACCGCTACCCAGGAGGATACACTGAGTACAAGGCTGCATAGATGGTATCATGCGAAGGGTTATTATCAACTCGGAGCATGCAATGTAAGCAACAGATGAAAAAAACGCTTTGGCTGTTTCATAAATGAATTCCTGAGGTGGTCTGTATTTGCTGCAGAACACAGAGAAAGCTGTGATTCACCACTAATTAGAATAAAATGGGGGGTGGGGGGGCGAAAACACAATTCAGAAATACCAGTGCGCAATTACAGGGTGGTTATGTTCCTCCTCCTCTTTCAGCTGGGTTGTGTTTGAGGAGCCGGGCTTTTGTGGCGAGTCCTACATCTTGGAGAAAGGCCTGTATGGAAGCCCAGAGGACTGGGGAGCGCTGCAGGCCAGGGTTGCCTCAGCAATGCCTGTTGTGCTGGTAAGAGCAGTGACTGTAACAAAGCTGGTGAAGTGGAAATGTTTTTGCTCTAATTTAGCATTATGTTTTCAAAGCTGTGAAATAAATGGTGCTTCCACAATGTGATGGCTATAGAATGATGACACCACGGACATTTAGAATGGTTGTCTGCAAGCTTTTCTTCCACTATACACTCAGGCCCCCTGGCCAGTGACAAGGAAGCCCAATTCTAATTGTGTATCTGAATGCAGCTCTACAGATAGCTACTGCTAGAAGCCAAAAAAGGAACCAGTGGCAACCAGGAGACTAGGACCAGCACTGAACATCTATTTCATAATCAAGAGTTAAAGCAAAAATCTTGTTTATTCCTTCAATGCTTCAATGGAAAAAATATTCAGAATCTAGAATTACTCAGTGTTTTCAGTCTAATCATAGCGATAGCAGTATGCTTAAGTAACACAATTAATCACATCAAATCACACAATTTTTATGTTTAACTCTTTACCCCTCCTGAGTATTTGTGGAATCAGCCTAGAATGCAGACATACCAGAAAGGGGATCTGTATAGACGCATGGCTTTGGATTCTTTTTAAAAGGAAAAACAGCCATGATCACTCTAAGAGCCTCTGCTATTTATTTATAGGTAGGTAGGTTTTTATTTCCACCGTTGAGATTTTTTTTTTTTTTTTTTTGACAAACAGATGTCTGCAAATAAGGATTTATAAACTGGAAGCGGCAGCCCAAGGTCAAATTTGATCACAAAACCACAGAAAATTAACGTTTTATGCATGTTTTTTGAAGGGTTATTTATAACTGCTTTCTGTGAAAAAGAGCATTTGGAGAGGAATAACCACTTTTTCAAAGTAGCTGAATCATGAATACATTGAAATGCTGTTTTCCTGCCAGCCACTTAGTGCTAAGATGTGAATAATTCAATTTGTTCTGTATTTTCACTTCCCCTGGCAGATCCAGTTTGGCTTATCAAGGGGTTTCATTTCATGAGACCCGTCATATCACTCATGACCAAATTGAAATGGGGAAGAGGAAAATTAAACGTGCAAACCTCGATGGGAGCATGTGACGCAGACAAAGAAAAGAGTAAATTAATCCGGCCATGATAGTAGGAAAATACTTGTCATTAGACTGAATGTGAAAACATGTTAGATCATAAAGGTGACTCATGAAGCTGCTTGGATTTCAAACCAGATGGCGATGAGCAGACATGGCAGCAAATCATGCCAGCATCTGCTGAATTAAAGAGGCAAAATCAATTTTTTTTTAAAAAATGACACAATTTCTGGAAAATGACTATAAGTTGAATTTTAAAGCATGAAATGAAATGAGAGTACATTTTGGAATTGTCCCTCCTAAGATCTCAACATGTCTTTGAGCACATTAGCAGAATCAGAGCAACTGCTGTGTGCTATTCCCTTTTATATGTAAATGGAAATTTTCTTAGCAGTCTGTTTAATCTCTTGCATGCAAACATCTCTCATTAAGGCGCTTTTGTTTTGTGTTTGGAATTTCAGGAGCATTTTGAAAACGCGGCAAAGTTTAAGGTAGGTGATTGTGAAGGATTACATCTACTCTTACTGACAGATGTTGTCGCTGATGCATCGGGTGAGGTGTGGGGGGGGGGGGGGGGGGGGCTTAGGGTTGATGATTCAGGCTTATTGTCTCACTGTGTTTGTGCATCAGGTGCAGCTTTTTTCTGATCCGGGTTTTCAAGGCTCCGTCCTTCCCTTGGAGGACAACATGGCCTCCCTGCAGGACGGCTTCACTGTGGGCTCCTGCAAGGTTCTGGCTGGCAGGTCAGTAATGCTGAACTCTAATACACTCCTAATATATTTATTTGTTTTGTTTTTTACTGAAACCTATATATTATCACTAACTAAATATCATGCCACTTTTATTTACTATCTACTATTATTACTACCCTTTGCACTTAGGTATTACACACTGATCTCTATTTTCTTTAGTGACACTGTTCTTACTGTCCATTTGCTGTGACGCGGTAAATTTCCCCATGGTCGGACCAATAGTGGTGTATCTTATCTTATCTCCAGTAATTAAGATTACTAAGGTTAGAAGTATCAATATTAATATTAATCATGTCACACAGAGCACACACTATGCTGTTCTTCAAATATGCAAGTAATCTAGGGTAACATGCATATTTTAACATCTTACAGTCCATTGGGCAAACAGTGTATTGAGCTCTCACTTCTTTTTTTTGGTATGTTTTTGTGTTTATGTGAACTTGTGCAAATGACGTTCAGCTGGCTGGCGTTTGAGGGCCACGACTTCACCGGTAGGATGTACGTACTAGAGGAGGGGAGCTACCCGGACCTGAGAGCTATGGGCTGTGCCAGTGCAACCGCCTCCATCCTCTCCTTGCAGACAACGGGCTTTGTAAGTTGTTTACTAGCTTTAAATTCTTCTAAAACTCACCACCTATCATGTGTGGAATTCAGTAGACCCTCATAATTAGATTTTTATCCTTAAAAAAATCATTTTTTAAAGGCAAGAGACCATCTAATGTTCACAGTCTGCAGCACAATTTAACTCATCATTATCATCATCATCATCATCATCATCATCAGCAGCAGCAGCAGCAGCAGCAGCAGCAGCAGCAGCAGCAGCAGGTGGCTCTGAAAAAGCCCCCACCTGCCCACCAACAAATTATGATCTACCGACCCAGACCTTAGTTTTTCCATCGTTATTTTTATGGCGGCTGTTCTTTTCAAATATACTTATAAATTTAAAAAGATAAATTAAAAATTGATTTTAAAAAAATGGATTGGACAAGCGAACCATGAGCAGAAATTTGACAGAATGAGTAAAAATTGAGTTTTGCAAGAAAATGTATTTTTGGGAAAATGCGGTGTGAGCGTCGTAGTTATCGACACTCGAAAACAAGAAAATGTACCAAATCTGCATCAACTGGAGGGCACCTCTCTGACACCATGAGCTTACCACTCCTTCTTCCTCTTTTCCTGGTGCCGGTAGGAGTTCTCCCTGCCCTCCATCACTCTCTTTGAGCGCTGTGGTTTGCGGGGAAAGAGGGTGGTCCTGACAGACGCCTCCGTCAACCTTCAGCTGGCTGGAGGCTGCGGCAGAGTCCAGTCTGTGCTGGTGGAAGGAGGCATGTGAGTATATTTCCTGCTGCTGTGGGGATTACTCCGGCGAAATGGGAATGTCAGGCAGTTGCGCAGCCATCACCAACATCTCCTCTCGTTGTCATGTGTAACAGAGCTCGAATGTGTGTCAGCTGGAGGCCAAACTCCAGAATGAAAAGCTTCTGATTGTCCCATGTCCGAATCCCTCCCGTTTCTTTTCATCAACGGTTTTTATTTGTCTATCCATCTATTTATTTTCATCAGTTGCATTACGCTCACGGAGTAACTGCACGTGTCGTATTTCGACAAAGCCGGCTACGTAAACATAAGTGGATTCTGAGTTTTATGACAATATTTACCATCACATTTGCTTTGAATGTTAATTAGATTCACGCCAAATGAGGTGCCAAACAAGTTCGGCTTGTGATGCATCCACCTCGGAGGTCATATGTTTTTATGCCGTTGGTGTTTCTGTCAACATGATTACGCAACAGCTGAGGTTGATTTTGATGACACTTAATGGAGGGGTGGAGCGTGACCAGGGGAAGAAGTCCTTGAAGAGCAAAACTGCAATTCTTTTTTTTTTTACATGGGTCTGTGCTCTCCGTCAGCGGGACTACGCAAAAAAACAAACAAAAAAAAAAAAACAGGTTGATGGTTTCACGTAGTCAGTTGAAAACCTGCTGCATCTCATACAGACACCAGAGTGTGCTTCACGCACCAGGAGTCTTGTTGAGAGGATTGTTATTTTCACTTTTCAGGTTTGATAATGTGTTGGCTTGACACATTTCAGTGTGCAGCTTCTTTGAATAAAAGGACGGCAAATCCTGAGGCACTGTACGTTTAGACAGTCAAGGAATGTAAATATCTGACATTTTCCCCTATTGTCATGCGGGGGGATCGATCAGCCTTGACGGCGGTGTAGTAGAAGAATGCTTAAGTGAAGCACTTTAGTGTTCCATAGCTTCACATTTATTGGACGCAGAGTGCAGGTTCAGCACATCTCGATTCGCGGTTTGACAGTATTGACAGACGGCGGGCCGATGGAAACCTGCTGCTGATGTGTGAGATTCAGGCCGTAGGTGTGAGCCCATGCTGAGGAAATAAAGAGCTCACAGTGCACCAGAGCTGCTCCTGGAGTGGCACATTCCTGCCGTCGGAGAGAGCGGCAATCAGCCAAAGTACGAAGCAATTGAGAGCGGACCGATGCTGTCAGCACGAAACCGATTGGCCTTGCGACGCTCAGCATATTTTAGATTATCATCTTTGGCGAGGTGCTGCCCGAATATGAGAACTCAAAAGTACGAGCCCGGGACGTTGTAAAGTGGAACATCAGACACCGCGCAAATGATTGTTTCCTGTAAACTGGGCTCTCCATGTTGACAATGTGATCCCTGAGAGATGGAGGGTCGCACATTTAGGACTGTTCTAATCAAGGATGCCAGTTTTTATGCACAATGTAACAGCATTTTCCCATTGAGTTTTAACAAAAGAAATAATAATAAAAAAATGCATGTTACTTCATGCTCCACTTCTTGTCACATCTTTAACTGCATCTGACATACCATTTAACTAACAGCATGTAATTCAGGTCAAAGGTCACATCTGGTCAGGTTGCAGTGCTGAGGGAGGGAAAGTGATAAGAAAGTAGGGTGGGTATGATTGTAGTTGTTAACCTGCCTGTGTTTGTGTTTTCCTTGCTACTAGGTGGATATTATATGAGGGAATCAACTACCGGGGAGCTCAAATTTTTCTGAAACCCGGTGAGGTGCCAGACTGGAACCAGCTCAGCAGCTGGAGGAAAATTGGATCCCTCCGCCCTCTTCTACAGGTCCGCAGTGGCACGCTCCTCAGCACAGTGTTTCACATTCAGATATCCGAGTGCAACAAACACATTTGCATAAGCCTTCATTTTTGCGCTTCACTTTACATGCACACTTGATCTGCCTGCCTCGGTTTCAAAGCAGAGCGACTCATCTGAATGCAACAACAAATACAAATGACACAGTCAGACATTCCGATTTATTTTCCGGCAGTTTCAGAAAAGCTCACGGGCTGAATTTAAAAAAGCTTGGCGGAGGGTACGCGAAGGAAGCGCCAGTTACATTTTGGCCAGATCTGTTTGACGTAGCATTTTTGTCACATGCCCTTCGAGTTTTATGTCATAGTGCAAAAACAAACAGGCAGGCAGGCAGGCAGACACACACACACACAAGCACTGTTCTTCACTGAGCCCAAGCAGTGATCCTATGTGTGGTCATGTGTGTTTTCTGAGCAGAAGCAAGTGCACTTCCGTTTACGGAACAGGCAGACAGGGCTCATGATGTCAGTGACCGGCGATCTGGATGATGTGAAACTGCTGCGGGTTCAAGAAACAGAGGAGACTGATGGTTTCGAGCAGATGTGGCTCTACAAGAATGGGTATCTACATTGCAAGGTAGCCTTTCCCTTACATTAAAATTAATATCATCAGAGAACTTTTCACTAGGAGTACTACAATAGAATATGCCCATGTGAAGTTGCACCTTCACAGTGTTTAGTTTTAGGATCATAAACTGACCAACTCAGCTTTCAATCAATGCCGAAAATATCAGAGGAAATGAAACAGGAGCCGTCTGTGCTTCCAGCTGCTGGACGAGTGCTGCCTGAGTCCCAGTGGCAGCGTGATCATAGCCGGGAGCCGCATTGGCCTCACACCAGAGCAGGGCAACCACCTCTGGAACATCACCCCCGAGGGCTTCATCCACTACACCCCGACCTCCAATCTGGTCTTGGATGTGAAAGGTGAGCCTGAGTCAACACTTTGTGACACATAAAACTGGATATATAGCTTGGACTGAGTTTTTGCCAACTGGCAACGACCGTTTTCATGACTCTGAATATCAAAAAAGCGCTCAATAGTTCAAAACTGTTAAATGTTTCAACTTTGCATCCACAAGTGTCATGTTCAGGTGTTATTGATCATCATGTGCGCCAATTCCTACCCAACTGTAAATGTTTAGCTATTATATCAATGCAAGCACAATAGTCACACTGTGTATCCTCAGTTTTCACCTCAGTGACACCTTGTGGACTAAACAATATTGACATTCGGCAAGATACAGATCTCCAATGTTTAAGTCTCCAGATTAATTACCAGATGTTTGTTATGTTTTGCGATGCACGTGGCTTTAATAATAATGAGTGCAGTGGATGAAAGATATCAGAATTGTTCAAGAGAAAACGTGTGTTTTACAGGGGGCCATCACTACGACAAAAATCAAGTGATTCTTAACACCCTTGATCCAAATAAAGAACAACAAAGGTGGGATTTGGAGGTTATTTGAAACCACCGAGCTGCTGAACAGGATCCCGAATACTCAAGAAGCACGGCTCCACTGGAGGCTCCGAAAAGTGTTCCAAGGACAATGTGCATCATCGGCTGGACACTCTCCACAGGAGATAACAACTTTGATTTGGTCATCTTGGAGAGCTGTGGAAAAAATCCGTAAGAATGTATTACTACCCACTGAATACAGAAAAAGTGGAGCTGGAACTTGAAACATATTTTATTTACACGTCCAGTAATATATCCCATACTCTTGTCATTGAATTTATCTATTTGCCTGTTTGTTTTTTTACCGAAATTAACTTAAACAGTGTTAACACAAACATATCTCTTTCTATGCAGTGGTATATCACTTTACTTTCCAGCAACAGAAAACACAACATTACACTCGTTATTTTGTGCAGTCAAACCCATATAACGTTTTTATTTTCAGAGCGATAAAGGTATTTTGTCAATAAATCTAATAAATACTTCTTTTTTTTACAGTAAACTGGTGTGCACTTGATTTACAGTTTTGGGAATAAATACAAAAATGTTTGCTTTATTATCTGCTGCTCCCTAACCAATTCCACTGTAAAGATGTTAAAAAAAAAAAAGAAAAAGAAAGAAAGAAAAAAACTTGCTTTCAGCCTGGCTGTAATTACTCCTCAGATGCTGACCTGAAAAGTATTTATTAGTCTGCAGCTGGTAATTATAGCAGCTTCACCATTATATGGATGCAGGGTAGATGAGGCACCGCTCCCGAAACAAGCTGAGGTCAAGCTTTGACGCCGCTGCGCAGCAACAGCGGCTCTGGATTCTTTGGCTGATGCGGTCTGCCGCCGTCTGGAGTTCAGTCACAGCAGCTGCCTGCTCTTCGCGTCGCTGTTGCCCGTTTTGCTCGTTTCTTGCGCCGCCGGCTCCGTCTCCGGGGGGCTCTCCTGCACCAACTCTTCGTCCTGTCTGTCGTCATCCTCGGCCACCGTTACTACCGTCTTCCCTCTGGCGTGGCCCTGCTCCAGCTTCTGGAAGGCCTGGGGGACCTGGGTAAATGGAAACTGGGCCTCCACCACTGGCAAGATCTGTGACGACCCAGAAGAAAAATAATGTGTTAGGAAACAATTAGAAAGTCACTTTAGCATCATTAGACAGAAATTAGTCTTAGCTTTTAATTGCTTGGAAAAAAAAAAAAAAGATGATTAATGTTACTTTAATAAACAGCAGTTACTGTTAAAGGGTTTCCTCATGAGTCAGTTCCATAGTGTTTTCTTGCATCATCTCAATCATCTAATAAAAAAAAAAACAATTTAACTGATTACTAAATG
>CAAKHG010050125.1:2535-12574 GCA_901007715.1 Dactylopterus volitans
AATTTGCCACCCCTGTCCCTGATTAGGCCTTTATTATTAAAACAATAGTTAGAGAGCAAACTTAAAAACAGAACAAAAATGTTAAAATGTCAAACATATAAAAAAAAAAAAAAACCAAAAAAAAAAAAAAAAAAAAAAAAAAAAAAAAATCCTGTACATATGACAACCATCATCAACTACTCCCCTCACGATGTGCTGGCTAAATCGTGAAAACCTTCCACCAAGGTGTGAAAAAACCCTCATTTGTTAGTAGACCCAGTTGTTTATAGCGTGTAAAATGTTTTTGGCTCCATGTGTCTTTCCCTCTTGCAGCTAAACTGGTAAATAGGCTGAGTACGTGTGTTCAACCAGTTTAAAAAAAGAAAAAAAGAAAAAGTCCAGTGTGATTTTGATTCATAAAAAAAAAAAAAAAAAACAATAATTGAGGACATTCTTTTCTTTCAACAGTTAAACATATTTTTGCCTAGTGTTTATTAACTTAGATCCAGAGTGATGAACTTGGAACAAAAAACAAAACAAGAGAAAAGCACTTGGCTTTAGTGTCAGTGTTCGCTTGATGCCTCAACCACAGCGTGCTAGAACTTTGCTAAACATCAAGGACATTAAGCTACTAATACATTTTGTTCAACAGCATTCAGAAAAAAAAAATAGTTTGACATTTTGGGAAATACACTTTTCTGGTAAGACTTTAGGCGCAACCAGAATCTTTTGTAAAAAAAAACAAACAAACAAAAAAACTGCCATCTGCAGCATGTAGGCTGAGCTCAGATGCCGTTTCTCGTAGCAACGGGATTTTGAAAACGCTAAAAGAGGGAAAAGAAGAAAAGTGCCAGCTAACAAAGGCAGCCAAGAACAGGTTTTTTTTTACTCACAGTTTTCACCTGGTGAGTCGACTGCTGCCACTCTCACGTGAGCGCGGCAGCTGGGTAACTTAGCATGCCATCAGGACTAGAAACAGTTAGCCGGCCTCTGCAGTGATATGTAGCTTAAACTGTACAAAAACGGAAGCCTGGAGACACTTTACGTAGGGTTCCGTGGAGTAGTGGTTCTTATCTGGATGCTCAGTAACTCAGCACAGTCAAGGAGCGAACAAGTTATAAAACTGTTAATTAGTGTGCTTTTGATCGAGGCATGCTAGCCATTTCCAGTCTTTATTCGTTACGCTAAGCTGAGCTAGCCTACCTGACAATGGCTTCCCATTAAGATGCAAATTGGAATCAAGTGTATTTCCTGAAATGTTGCACTATTTCTTTCGACGAAGTTTTTGTTTGCTGCGGTCGCGGAACAGGACCATGTGCTTACACTTGAATGCATTTCATTAAACTTTACACAGCTTTGCTCTTCTCCCAATAAATAGATGTCGCCCTGTGACTGGCCGGGGTTCTCACTGCACAGCTACTTGATAAAGAAAGCGGTCACTTGATGGATGTGGATGTGGGCTGGAGCGATATGAACTATTTTTTTTACAGTACAGCCATTAAACGAGACAAGGGGAGACGTTGCTGGTTCACAGTATTTACCACGAAGGGTGTGTGACGCACAGTCAAATCTTTAAGTCCAGACAGGCAATGTCAGTTTTTTGGCAGCACTTTTAACAACAAACAGGTTTCCACTGAAAGTTCAAGTTTTCTAAGTTTGAATCTGTTTTTGCCCCCGTTTCCTCTTTGACAGTGTCAACAGCGGCAGCCATCTTGCCCCAAAGCATCCTACTTTCAATCAGACTTTCAAACCATAAGGGTGGCACGATGATCCGGACAGCTGTATGAATCCACTGAGTTGGTCATTTTTAAATCTCTGAGATCCTTGCATGCTTGTGAGGCAGCACTGGAAATACAACGCCGGAATTTCAGTAGTAAATGGCGCAGTAGTGTTTGTAGAACTCGAACGTGGACAACTTAGCGATATACTGATGGTTCCGAACAGGCATCTTCAAAGGATACTTAAGGATATGTCAGCATGGCTGCAACTCTCGCCAACATTTAACTGGTTAAGTGATGCTTCCGATGTTGGTCTCTTTACCCAGTCTAAATATAAATAACCTGAATTATATAAACAAACACAGTCCTTCGGCCGTGATGGGAGCTAAACACACACTGAACCCA
Source organism: Dactylopterus volitans (assembly GCA_901007715.1). Taxonomy (NCBI): domain Eukaryota; kingdom Metazoa; phylum Chordata; class Actinopteri; order Syngnathiformes; family Dactylopteridae; genus Dactylopterus; species Dactylopterus volitans. The sequence continues at coordinate 4,638 of CAAKHG010050125.1, forward strand.
CTTGTGGAGGGGAAAGGGGACCCCCAGAGGCCAACTTGGTTTGTGTGTGGCTCCTACATGAAGCCAGTGGCGTCTCCAAGTCCCTGATCGTTCAACTGTACATGATTTACATGACAGAGAGATGCATTATGGGTAAAGTGCTGGGGTGAGGAGTCCCTCTGTTTCTTTCCTTAAATTAACATTGACACTTTTCTGTCCCGTTCCTTTAACCAGCTCTTCAAAGCATCACACAACCGATTCTCCTTCACACTTTAACATCTTTCCACTTCCAACTTGTTCCTTTCCCATCACCAGTCAGCCTGTCTTCTGCCTCTTTGTTCTTTCACACATCCTCCTCACTCTCCCCTGGTCTCCCTTGTGCTCTGGTGAAGGTCAGAGGTCACGCTGACCTCAGTCATCACAGTCAGTCCGACCAGCTTCCTGGAATCCCAGGACAACAGAAATAAAAAAATGGCTATGGTCCTTCCTGGGTTCTGCTCCAATGGTCGGTGCATGCAGGGGTGGGGGAGGCGGGGCTGAGGTGGCCCGAGTCTGACACTGGGCATGTATGTGTGCGTCTATATGCCGACAGTGAAGTACAAGTCCAATATGCGGTGACCTCAGAATCCTGTTGACTGAATTTTGGGCTCTGCTGAACTTCCCTCTTTGCCTGTATGAGGTCAAGGGGAAGAAAAGTTAGTTACTGAATATGGTGAGTGGTAAGACTTAAAATCAGCACCTGCCAGTGATTTTGCATTGTTTGTCAGACTTACTTTGTTTTTTATCCCGTTCGCCATCTCCTGAGCCACGGTCCAGAGACGGTGTCCTGGAGACGGTTGCCGAGGGACACCGTTGATCCCCTGACTCCTGATTGTTGGAAGGCTCTCGGAGGGTTTTTAATAAATTATGATGGGCTTTCTCTATTTCCTGTGAATATACAGCGGAGTCAAAATTACAGTACAACATAAATATTTACTTTTGTGTTCGAGGCAGCAGCTCATACACACCAAAAAGTCCTGCCTGTGTAAACTTTTGTCAACTTTGTGAATTCAATTTGGTTCATTTTGTTGCCTGTCATTTGCCGGAATGGCTAATCGTGTCACCGTGTATAGAGAACAAAACCAGCAGTTTAAATGAATCTGACACTTCATTTCTTATTTTACTAGCCGATGCAACATGCAGCTCGAGTCTCAAGATCAGATTTTTTTTTTTTTTTCAGAACCTAAAACCAAAACAGTGAGAAGGCTCTAGTAGTTATTTGCGTGATCCTGCTGGCAATGCCAATATACATTTTTCATAGAGTTTAATAGATTGGCTTGGCCCATGCTTCAGTCCTCCACAAAGTTTGGTGAAATTTGGCCGGTTAGTTTGAGCTGCTAACAAACAGATGTGGGTGGAAAAGGCAGCAGCTGCAGGAGAGTTGTTGACGGGAGACGAACATTTCATCAGCCTGCTTCTGACAACAGCTGATGCATTACAAGCCACAAATAAAATGAGATAAAAATGGCCACCACTTCGTTCTCACCTTCAACTGCCGCAACTTGCCCATCAACCCCTCAATCGTGTGAAAAATCTCATCCACGTTTTTGAGAACATGACTCCTCTGTCCATCCTGCATTTGGCCGATTTCTTCTTCCTGTTCCAGTTGCATAGCTTCTGATTGGTTGGGCTCTGGGCCTTGTGGTTCCTCCGGCGGCTGCGTCTGTGGTGACAGCGCTTCCTCCACAGACGGAGGGAAGTTGCTGGCTGTGGGTGTGGGAGGGTCATTGAGGTCATCAGTGGCACTCTCTCCTTGCTCTGTGGGCATTACTAAATAGAAAGTGTTCCCTACAGCAGAAACACAAGGTGACAAACACAATAAACAACAAGCAGACTGTTTTCTAAGTATTTCTAGTGCATCATATATTCTATCAAATCTGAGATTCCAGTCTGCGTTTGTAATCATCATTCATTTCTAAATGCAGAGATCAAACACGTTATTGCATTAAGTACAGCACCGAGCCTATGTGGTCATCATTACCCTGCATGGCGGCCTTGCTCAGCTTGGGTGATTGAGCGGAGAGGAGAGTGACATCATCAGTGATGCCCCCAGGGACAGAAGAAGAGCAAGAAGAACCCGCAACCACACCTATGCAGATGATAGATGTGTGATGAAGAGAAGAGTGTTTTTGTGTGTGAAAGAGAGAAGAGTGCAAACAAGTGAGGAACAGAAACACAGGAGCGGGTGTGTACGTGTGATTAAGGTGCAAAGACCAAGCAGGCGAAAGGAAACGTGTGAGGAAAAAAATAATGAATCTGAGTGCAGAGAAAACATGCAGGTGAAGGCAGACAACTAGGTGGCAGCTGTGTTCACCGTCACTTCAGTCAATATCGAAAATGACATCAAGAGAAACTAAGATGAAATAGTGATTCATATTTAAAAACATAGCCAATTTTTCCACATCTGACTGCAACGTTACCTTTTCTTATGACCTGAACGCTATGCTGATCTGTGTCTGGGGGCGGGGCCTCTTCAGACTCCCATTCGTTGACGCTGAAGTTGAGGAGCGTCTCTGCCGACTCCGGCCTCTGTTTTTCCACAAAGCCGCTCCTGTCGTTGGCCGTCTCGTTGGTGGGCGTGTCATCCGAGTCGTGGCTCCAGCCATCCTCTTCTTCCAGATCTCGCAGTATGAGCTGCCTCAGTGTTTCAACTGCGACGGTGTACAAATAATGAGGAAAGGGAACAAAAAAAACAAACAAAGAAAAAAAAAAGGGTAGATTTCTCGAGCTTGTTTACCCGTTAATTTACGGGTGAAAAATTTAGCTCGATACAATTTTGCTGTCATTTATGAATACATTTATGTGTAGAAAGTCAAAGGTTATTTTGTTTCAATTATACAATTACATGTTGTTTTTTTTCAGCAATAATGTAATTTCTTCTAACCGTCCTGTAGAGCGGCCTCTGCTACACCGGCCGCCTGCCGTTCGCCACAGATGAATGCTGCTGATTGGTCCGCCGGTGTGCTGGCCGACACGGTGGACGAATGCGACTTCATGGCGTCTGACAGCTGCGTCATTGAGTTGTCTGGAAGTTTTCAAACATTTGCGGGTGAGAAATCCTTCAAAACTCTGGTCGGGTGACTAAACCTTAAAACTGGACATCTTTCATGCAGGTCACTTGTATTTTTGCAGCTGATGGTAGTTAAGTGTTTGTTACCCGTGTAGACACTGCTGTCAGTTGAGACTGGAGATGCGCTGCCTAGACTGGGGGAACTGTAGGAAATAAACACATGCGCATTAGGCAAGATGGTTCCTTTGAATTTCCAGCTGTATAAAGTCAAGAGGCAAAAAAGAAAAAAAAATGCTACTGCATAAAAATAATGTACAAAACTTAAGAGCCCGTAGACACAATCTCACATCTCTTTTAGAGTGAATCGACTGACTGTCTGACCTTTATTGTGTTATTCAAAAATATTTGATTTACTCACGATATTGGCATGGATCCATGATTGATCAGGGGGGATGAACCACCAGCTGATGAGATGGTCTTTTCAAGTAAGTCTTTCCAGCTGTCAAGCAAAAAGTCACAGGTCAACACATACTGTAAATAAACAGCAAAGATAAATATCTCTGATGCTCAGTGGATCTTCTTCAGGTATGTCCTGCTTATACAGAAGAGCATACATGTTTTTCTCAGATGAGGTCCAGGCCACCAGTTCATAGATCTGCCTCTCTGTGGTGCTGATGACATAGAGGGCTTTGTTGTCTGCAGCAGGAAAAAAAAAGATATATATCATTTCAATTGGGTTTGGTTTTACGAGTTTTGCTACAAATTATTTTGCCAAGAAGGGAAAATAACATCATAGATCATCACAGATTTCCACTGCCGTCTTACCCGTAGCGACTGAGCGCACCAGCAGCGAGTCCAGCATCACCAGAGGACTAAAGGATGTCTTGCTGTCTCCGCTGCCTCCTCCGCCTCCTCCCAGCCAGCGGGATGGATATCGCAGCTGCAGGCGCTCGTCGGGGCCCCTCTGCAGCAGCACCAGGCAGTCTGAGAGCAGCAGCGCCTGGATCTCTGATGAATGAAAATCAGGTCGTGAATTTGACATACAAAACCAACACCGATATGAGACTTTATAACCATCATAGAGATACTGACCTAACTGCTTATCTTTGCTGACTTTCCAGATGAGGGGGCCTTCATGAATCATTTTCTTAGTGCTCAGGTCCAGACTCTGTGACAGAGTAAGATAAAACTAATTTTGAGCTTCTGTTTCAATACGATCAATCAGAACGGGGCAGGTAAACTAATATAACCTATTTGACTACCTTGAACTGAGGAGCAGCATCCAGTCTGCGTTGGTATTGGCTGAGGCGCTGCCGATGTTCCGTTACCCTGACAACCTCATTGACAGCCTGCAGTATCCCTCTGCAGCAGGCCTGGGCACGCTGGAGGGAGGGCAAGTCCAAAGAGCCGGCTTAAGGGAAAAACAAGAATATCCATCGTCAAAACCACATACTGTTGTAAAAGTCCAATGCTTTGGCAGCTTCCTCACCCTCTGTGTGTTTGATGATGTTGTCCAGCAGCAGAGGGTACTTTGTGAGTCTCTGCATCTCTGACACCAGCAAGTCTCTAAGCTGCAGTCTCCGACAATGAGGACTCGCCTCACACTCCTAAATGACAGTCAACGCATCCAACATGTTAAGAGCTTGGCTGAATAACTGAAATAGGTAAGACGACAAACAGGTGTTTAAACTAAATAATGTGCTTTCAAGTGGCTACAGCGACTTCAGAAACACTTGGAAGTGGAGTTTGAAATCCCAACCTAATTCGTTACATACTTCCGTTGCTGCAACTACTCATGAAAAATGATCTGTTTTGTAAATCTGGCAAATACTAACCAGTTGTAAATCAAGTTCAGCTATACAAATGAAAGCCTTGAAGACTATTTTTAAGTACTTGTTACATGACCATCGAGACAAACATGACACATCAAAGTCAAACACATCTAGCCAGGAAGTGTGTCTGTGTGTGTGCGTGTCTGTACCTGGATAATGTGAGCGAAGCGAGGGTCTTTACGTTGTTTACTCTTGATGAGCTCCAATGCCTGAGACTGCTGGCTGCACAGCTGCGATGCCTGCTCCTGGAACTCCTCTCCAGCAGCACCCTCAAACTAGAGGGACACACACACGGACCCACACACACAGAAAATTTACCTGACGGATCCACAGCAGTTCAGTACACTTTATACATCATCATAATGAACTGATAGTGATATTCATCATTATAATAATTGCACGTATGCACATAAAATAACTAAGGATAGAACGTTAACAAAATCATAATGACTGGAAACGTGTTGCCTGAAGCTTTAGCTTATGGAATCTATGCTTTTTTACATATCATGTCAGCAGCTCAAGTTTTAGTCCATACATAAACAAAATTTAAAAAAAACTAAATGTTTTTATACTTTTTATGAAGAAAAAAATAGGGCTGTCATAATTAATACATCAACAAAAGGATGATTAATTTGTATAGTTAAAGCAATTCCAATCAATCTACACGAGTTGCCACTTTCTAACATGAGATGAAATCCGAAAGAGATGGAAAAAAGAATTGGAAGAACTTGCTTTCCCCGTGGAGGAGAAGTCTGAGTACAAAAAAAAAAAAAACAAAAAAAAAACCCTGGATGCAACAGTCAAACACGCTGTGATTTGCACACACTGAAGGAAGGCGTTTTCATTTCACCGAAGCACTTCAACACCGGGCTTGCGTCAGACCATCTTCGGTCTCTCGACGCAGCTTAGCAAAGAGACAGCCAAAATGAGTAATGGTGTCTTAGTTTGATTTAGTTTTTTTCAATCTCAACAGCACTTTTTTTTGTATCTATTAATAAAACAAATATTGAGATAAGAGAACTTTATAGATCCACACAATGGGGAAATTCACTTGTAACAGCAGTTTACAGGATGGGATAAGGTGCAAATAGGGAAAAAGTGCATGTGTGCAAAAGGGATTATATACAGATTATATACATATTTACACATGGGAAGGAGAAGAACTAAAAACAATATATATCTTATATATATCAAATATATATTAAATGTATACATCTACCTTCTGTCATTTGTCATTCCTTTCCCACAACAATATACAGAGAAAATGGAAGTTTTCGGGTAGATTTACAAATGTTACACTATTAAAATGTTAATATTAAAATGTTATCATATTTATAATGCTAGTGTCTGCTACATACTTCTCTGTTCAAAGAAGCACTTTACATTTCTTTTCCATTTAATATAGTTTCTATTGATTTGTTTACATATTTTATTTGTTTATATATTGTTCATACTGTTCATATTGGGTCAATTTTTATTTTGTAATATTTTTTTTATTCTTTGTTATATCTTAGCACTTCCTTCCTGTAGCCTACATTTATTCATGTTGACCATACAATTTCCTCCGGAATTAATAAAGTATTTCTGATTATGATTCTCAGAGCTTTCCTCTATTGCTAATAAACTGAATTAGTGTTAGATTTGTGCATACAATGCAGAGTATATCGTGATTTTTGTTTCAAGATATCATTAGTTTTGTGTAATAATGCAAAGGGTTTGGACAAATTAGTTTTTACATCATTAATGTGTGGTGTCCAACATAATTTCGTAGAAACACAACTTTTGATCAATTATTATGCCAAGAAAATAGTTTTCATACATGGTTTCTATTTCAACATCATTTATCATAACTGACTTATTTATATGGCCATTACCACATAAATTCAGTGATAACCTGTTAGGGTCAAATCAGTTCTTTAAGTGTGGTTATTACACTCACCCTTGCCAACATAACATCCCCGATGTCTTGAACGATGAGCGACTCTCTTCGCTTCTTCATTGCCTCACACAGACTTGCTGCAAAGGAGCAACAGTAAAGTAGGTGAACCTTGATCTAGCTGGGAACTATTATATCATATATATTATAACATGAAGTGAAACACTGCAACATGCAGAAAACTGAGTCATACAACACAATAGTGACAGACTGGTATCCATTCATGGCTCAATATTAACCCCAGAACACATATTGACATAGTTTAGCATTGACAATAAACAGTAATGACCTCTGCTTACAGCCCTCACACACACAGACTCCAAGTACAGGTGTGTTTATTGTGCACACAAAAACACCAGCAGGAGGAATAAAAGAAGTCACTGGTCGTCTCTGTGGTATATTGCTGCTGAGTTCACAGCGCTCAGGTGTGAGGAGCACAAAACAGACGGGAGGTTCATTCAAATGAGCAAAAGAAAGTTGTCAAATTTTGTGTTATATCACCAAAACATTATCTGAATATACTCTCAGAAAAAGAGTCCACTTTGCAGTGGTTGTACAGTACATGCAGTACTAAAATATGGCCCCCGAGTTTTTAAAAGAATAATCTCTATTGCTTCATTTGATATTTCCAAAATGAATGCTAGACTGGTCAGGTTAGCAGATTGTTTTAAATTGCTGACTAAATTTCACCTGCATCTAATAGTTTGTTTGTTAGCAGGACTAAGCAAAAAGTAGTGAGTGTGAACTAATTAATGATTAGGGTTTGGTTTTTTCTTTAAATGTTTGCTCTGTCAACAGGATTATGTGCACAGCTACTGGGCTGTTTTCACTGAAACTTGGTGGAGGGGTGGAGCGCGCGTGAAGAGATAACCCATTACATTTCAAAGCAGATCTGGACATGTTCTTTTGGAAATATCACGTGGAACCCGGCAAGGGCATGCCCTCTACACAATGCCCATCTAGTTAAGACTATACTGAATTATTGACTATATTGACTGCATTGAATTCCATACCATTTGAGAACCTCTCTCACACACACACACACACACACACACACACACACACACACACACACACACACACACACACACACACACACACACACACACACACACACACACACACACACACACAAACACAC
>CAAKHG010050125.1:12594-38181 GCA_901007715.1 Dactylopterus volitans
GAACGGAACTGTTTTCACACAACATTTTCAATGTGAATCCCGGCTCAAAAATATGTGACAGCAAGAAAAGAAAGAGGCGCCGCAATCGTTGCTGCGACTTCCATTATTCAGATCTTGTGTTCAAATATTTACTCGTCAGCCTTTCTACCGGGCGTCCTCGGCCCAGACAGCTCTTATTGTGAAAAGCCAGACTCGTCTCAGGCGTTAAAATGCGGTGAGGTTGCTTTTCTTTTTTTTGTCATTGTTAATGCGAGCTTCGTCCCTCTTCACCTCCCTCCTCGCCGCCTATCTCCACAAAAGCCCCGCTCGGCGACGGCTGTTACAAATCGGCGTCCACCTGTGAGCACCGTGACGTTTTGCGACTGATGGCCCGTTTTAAGTCGGGCCCGTTTATCCGCCTCAGTCAAATAAGCCATAAAAGCAATAATTATTACGGAGGCGTGACACGTTAGTCACCGCGCCGCTTTGAAGTGGGGTGTGTTTGTTGTGGGGGATGAAGACGTCCCGATTAAACGATGATTAAAGACGCCGACCTGCCCACACGGCGGCGTGCGGCTCTCCAAGAAATGACTCCATCTGAGGCTGAGGCGTCTTCTCCCGCCCCCGTCCTCCTCTTCCAAGTTTCCTCTCCTTTATTCCCTCGTACTTTTATACTTTTCCAAACACCTCGGATGCAAATACTCATTTATTTACAAAAAAATGTCCGGCGTGGCTCCGATCCTGGGTCGGGTTAGCCTCTACGGTCGCGCCTAGCCGCCTGCTGGCAGGCGATTTTGAAGAGACACTTAGAAGATTCAAGATTCATCGAGCAGAAGGTGAAAATCTCTTAGACTTCTGAGAGCCGCACAGTTTATTCAGAAAAATCCACCCCCAGAAAACTCAAAATAAACCCATTTACAGCGGAAATAGAGAGCCGATAATATGCTAATAAGCCATTTCCTGGTTTTAGGATTCGATCCTGCGGCGCTATTTTGTTTTCCCACGAAAAGCGTCGTGATTTCGCGGCATCGGAGATGAACACGAGAGGGGCTTTCTTGCTTTGCTTCAGCTTTTGGAATTTCGCTTCTTAACCGCAGTGTATATGGGGAAAATTTTTACGACTCGCGCTGGAAATTTGCCCGCTGCTGCAGACCCACGGCTCAACTCTGATCTAAAAGTAATCCTGCTTAAATACTCCGCTCAACCCGGCAGCTGCGACGCCGCAGCTAGCAAGTGTCAAGCTAGCAGGTGTCAATCTAGCGAGCGTCAATCTAGCGAGCGTCAAGCTAGCGAGCGTCAAGCTAGTGAGCGTCAAGCTAGCGGCGGTCCGGCGGGGATTTCAAATGGCACTTTCCTCCTGCACCACCGCCCACCACCGCCCACCATTTTCTCGCCACAAAGACGGGGAGTGTGTGCTGAGGCGCAGCAGGCCCCGCCCTCTTATTACCCCACCTATTGTGAGGCATTTGACACACACACACACACACACACACACACACAAGGGGGACCATGAAATACAGGATGGAGGGGAGGGGTGGTGCTGGGGAGGGTTTGCGGGAAGGGGTTGAGGACGACCTCATTATAAGCCAGCTGGGCCGCCGTCCACACACACACACACACACACACACACACACACACTTATATACAGACACTGACCGTGGAGTTCATAGACCTGGGGCAGGTTGGGGAAGATGCAGGCCAGCTCATCAGAGTTAAGCACAGACCTCATCTTCTGGAAGAAAACCTGGTCCAGGACTCGTAAGGTCCGCAGGTGAGACACCTCTGTGGTGAGCAGCTCTGAAGAGCATAACACACTGTCAGTTTATACACCTCAGTCCATCACATATCGCAGAGTTAAATGTTTGCCAAAGGAAGAAATGAGCATTTATATGTGGCTGACAAAATTTTGGTTCACTAACTTTTTCTAGCAAGATAACACAGTTTCGAGAAAACATCTGTGGAAAATCGAGCTATTCTGAAAGCCTAAAGCATGTTGAAATGTTTTGCCATCATCTGGGTTTATCTGTAGTTTAACTCGCACCGTATATGACGGCCTGCCTGTCCACCTCCCTTGGGCTGAGCGTGGCGATGAGCTGAGGAGGCACCGTCTCCTGCCAGTTGTGGCTGTCGCACGCCTCCTCCTCCAGCGCTGCAGCATCTGGCAGCAGGACCAGCGGCGAGTCCATGCTCCTGCGCAGTCGCAGATGTCAGCACACATGCACACACACAAATGAAGGACAGATGGAGAGAAGAACTGGAGACAAATGATAACCTGCTGTCCATCTAAATACAAGTAGCCATTATACTACCACATTCTAAATGTGCTGAAACAACAAAAATCTCTTTTGAGTTCAAACTCTATGGTGAGAGATGAACTTAAAAGCAGCTGAAAGATTCTCTTTCCTGAACCCAACGCATCAACCGTTTTTGGGGAGGATATGAAAACTGACCTGCGTCTGGATCGAGGGGTGTATGGGGGTGTAGGGTTCTCTAGAGACCTGAGTTCAAGAGAGCGGAGACAAAGTGAATCTGAGTGGTAACATCAGGGAAATTTAAGAATTAACCATTTTTAATGCTTGGAAGCCAATTTAAGGATATGATCCCTGTCTGAAGGAAACAATCATGAACGCTCAGGAATCACACTCGGGGAATCTTTACCGCGCAGAGCTGCTAGATGCAGATGACGAGGCGCTGTGCTGCAGGGGCCTGAGGCCTGGCCCCTCCCTCTCCTCTCCGCTGTCCTCCATATCCACATCACTACGAGAGCGGGGCACAGACTCCGTTCCGGAAGTGATGCCTCGCCGACGACCTTCTCCCTGAGCCTTCAGAGACTCACTACGTGCCAGACGTACTGAGACTGTAGGGCTGCAAGAGGGGAAGAGCGAAAGAGAAAGAGCGAGAAAGAGTGCAGACAATATTTTACGACAAGTACACCAGTGAATTCCAAAGTGTATTCACAGCTCGGTTCAAAGCATTTCCCCCCAAAAGATTGATTAATTTGGGCGGATGTGAAAACAGCAATCACGCTGGGACACTTTCATACAGGCCAATGGGATCAGGGTGCAGCTTTACAACGCTATAAAATCAGCTCCAAATGAGTCGTGAAAAAAAGTGAGCTTAACAACACAAGCAGCCACAAAGAAAATGTGGACAATGTAATGTATTTTGTATTGTTTGTATCATGTGTTGTTTGAACTACACACCCACTGGCCAGGGTGGCCTGGGATGAATTCAGATTTTACTTTCCGAGTCTCTTCCGGTAATATTTCTGACCAGTGAGATGAACAGTGCATGGCGTCTGTCTACATTTTGGGACCAATGTTAAATGTTGGTGTGTGAACACCAAAGAACCAAGTACAATTCAGTGTTCCCCCTACCACTCCCACAACAATACCCCTCGCCTCCCATTGAAGGTGAAGTTAATTGTATTCAATTTTATTTTATATGTAGCACCAGATCACAACAGAAGTCATTTAAGGATACCCAACCTGCCCCAGAAATGCTCCAATGTTCAGTTCAATGTACAACTCAATTAATTGTTCAATCGTTTTAATGGCGGCTGTCATTAAAGCACCATGAATCCTTTAGGTGTTTGTGTCAGTGTCCGTCTGTCCGTCTACCCACCACCCCGCCCTCTGAAAGCTGGAAACCTGGGAGAAAACACTGCAACTGCATTTGTTTTTAAGCCCAAATCAGAACAAAGCAACTGAGCTGCGAGCGTGAAGACGCCCCAAATACAATGAACGAGTAAAGGCAAATGAAATTAGTTGAGAGCAAATTCAAGAGAGATGTGTGTAATTACTTCATATCAATTAGATTTTGATATGAAGTGTCTGATGAGAGCTACCTGTCAATGCTGTCCTCTCCCAGGCTGCTGGAGGACAGCCTCTGGGGGTCGGCAGGGTCCCCGCCCTCCTCTCCTGTCTCTGTGCTGTTCTCAAACTGCTGAATGATGTTCCTCACACTACCAGGACGGACTGCACGGGCGCGCACACACACACACACACACACACACACACGCACGCACGCACAAGCGCACTTTTAAGTTTACAGCAAGTGAAATAGCCAGAAAAACCTCAAATACGCGATGAGGTGAGTAGCTAAACAAGCTGGACAAAAACATCATGAAACTGCAGGCAATTTAAGAAAACTGTGAATGTTTATGGAAGAGCACAACTGGACTGAGGCGCAAAATCAAAAGACAAAGGAAAAAAAAAACATACATGTACCTTCAGTAGGTGACAATGGGACATGGAATGCTACAAAAAAATGAACCAAACAGAAATAATAAATCAATAAATAAACTTGCTTTAACAAAATAAGGTCAAATGAAGGACAAAAAAATATCAATATGGTTAAACTCAATGAGTCAGAGCATCACATGTATACTAGCGTGCTTCTGTTGTGGTGTGTCAGTGTACCAATACTGTCAGCTGATAATGACCATTGATGGACCATCACATTTGCATGTGTACGGTGACCCTCCACATGAATGCCGCTTAAATATGGAATTACAGAGTGATGAAGCTTTTCCCTGAATACACCATCCGCATTGCTCATTAGTTCACCTTCGTTCCACTTATAAGAGTTAGGAGTTAGAATGTGTGTGTGCGTGTATGGGCATGTGCATCCGTGCATTTGTATTTACTTGACTGAGACGTGCTCCGTGGTTTGCCAATGTATTTTAGGATGGGATTTCTCTTCTTGTCCTCTCCGTCTTTTTCTTTCTTTGTACCACTCAGCTGTGGATAAAGAAATGAGCAATTCATACCATACAACTGACTGAACATAGAAAAGTACCTGTTATGATTGCCATGGTAGGCGATGTTACACAGCGTCCTGGCTTACACTGATTAAACTACTTTCCCACTTTGATAAAGCAGTTGCTCTTTCTTTCATATAAGAACAAAGAGAAGGAGGAGCTGGTTGCAGGCATGTGAGCAGTAGAAATGCTGGATCGCAAGAATGGTTGCCAGAAATGGTCCTTATTTATGCAATGATACCACACATGATACAATCCAACTAATGGACAGGTCTGTTGCTTTAATATGCTTTTGAGAAAGAGAGGGTGCAGCCTTTTTTTTTTCAAAATAAGAGAAACACAATACATGACGAATACTTGGAGTTGATATTGTATGAGGCCTCAATGTGTGGGAAACAATAATTAAGCATGTTATGAATACTCAAGACTACTGATGCTGCAATTACAAAAGGAAAGTGTCTTCTCAGTGTAGCAGCAGAGTCAAGAATTGACCGACAGGCTGGCGGGGGATTTGAGCCAACTGGCCCAACAGATTTACCTTTACTGGTATTAAGTCAGGTGTGATCTTTAGCACCTGTGCTTTCACAAGTTTATCAATCAGTGGGACAAGCTGCACACCTACAGTATGTTCACCTGCTGCTGGAACTGTGCAGCTATCATGAGTTCTCTCTGGTCTCATCGTGCGCGTGCGGTGTATGCTAAATGCATTAACCGCACTAAGTGCATTGTTAACGACACTGTTTTGGGTCGGATTTGAATGTTGGGGCTTTCAGGCCCTTGGATAGCACCACAAAAGTAGTATGGAGCCTTTTTTATCCAAAAACAGAGGAAGATGCTTCAATAGTAGACAACATCATTTCATTTACTGTTTGCGACATAATTTTTTATAAATTTGTATTTTTTAGAACTTCGGCTGTCAACTATTAAATGAACTGTCAGCTATTTGACAATTAATGAATCGGTTTAATTTAATGAAAATTAAAAATTTCTGATTGCAGCTTCTGAAAGGTGAAAAACTCCTGATTACTTCCCCCTCAATGACAGTAGACTGCTGACTAAACAACTTATCAATTAAACAAGAAAATTATCGACAGATTGGTCAACAATGAAATTATTTTTTCCATTGCAACCTCAGAGTTGGGAATGGTGACTATCTCTTACCTTTTTTGTTTTTAAGAAAGCGAGCCACTTCTCCTTTTCTGTGCTCACACCGGGGAACACCTTGGAGTCTCTTAGTTTGATACCAGAATGACGCAGGTACAGAAGCACAGCAGACGCCAGAGGGGAACTGATGGCGAGGGTCGAAGGGATGGAGACAGAAAACAGGACACGAGTATGGTGGACGGAGAAGTGAGAACACAGGATTAAAAGATTGGGGGGAAAAACACAGAAAAGGTGTTAAGAAAGAGGTGGAAAATCTTGCATACAATCGCTGCTGTGAAATCCCATTTCACCACTACAGAAAGAATGCTGTTACCTTCTGTCCTCTTCGTGCTTTGATCTGGAGAACAGACAAAAAGACAAAACATAAAAAAGAACGTTCACTCCCACCATAAAACAAATAACACACTTGGAAAGACCGATCCAGTTTAATTCCTTGGGGTGAAATCCATTTCCAGAAGGAGCAACTGAATACTGCGCACCAGTCATGTGAAGAATCAGCCTGTGTGTGTGTGTGTGTGGGTGAGCGTGTATCAAGTCAACGGAGTAAATGTCATGTGGTTTTCAGGGTTTGCGACTGTCGTAACGACCTTTGTTATGATAGCTTGGGTGAGCTCCCTCAGTCGCTTTGTAATAACTATTTTACTATTATATTTTATTGGGCCCAGACAACTGATACTGTTGCTAGGCAAACCTGGTTTACTGGTCTGTGTGTGTGTGTGTGTGTGTGTTGCTGCATTGTAATTTCACAGGCTGATTCAGAGAATGCTGGAGCAGGGGTCATAATTATCACAACACTCAAAAGAGAATAAATCTTGAATGAATTCTCGACATTCATGTTGTGGTCTACCCAACATTGGAAACTATACTATTTTCTCTAGAGATTCATCAACTAGAAAAAGGTGGAACGCTTTAGGTGATTAAGCTTATCCACAGAAATAAACCTGTGCCCTCGCTGTGAACCTGAAGCTACTGAAAAAAAAAAAAAAACATTATGCAAGAGTGACAGACTCACAATATCTCCCAGAGGGCCGTGACCTGTCTGTCCACCACCTGCCTCTCTTTCGCCGGATCTCCGTCCAGCTGCAGCAGGTCTCCCTCTCCAAACAGTGAGCCGAGGCCCATCATCTGCTTGTTCCTACCGGATGATAATGTCTGTCAAAACTGCATTCGATGGTCATTTTCTGAACGAGTTTCATTTTCATTTCATGGAAGACAAAACCTGATGGTCAACTATAAAACACATTTACTCATTAATTTTATACAAACAAACAAAACTCATGAACCTGTAGTCCTGTATTTGGTCCTGGATGTCTGGCAGCACCTGCTGCTGCAACTCAGACAGAGGTCCTCGGATGTCTTCCTGGGCATGCAGTCGACTTTCTGAAGGGGCAATGGACAGATAGTACTAAGTCAGGGGATACAGCTCCTCTCAAATCAAGACATAGCACCTACAATCCATAATCCACATTTCCAGAGTTTCTCATAGGAATGGTATTTGTCTTACCGATGTCTGTCAGATACTCCTCTCGTACTTTGATTTTCAAGGGCTGTTGGAAAATATAAGCAAATTGAATCATTTCATGTTTCTGCAACTTTTTTTTTCAGTGACCACAACAGCGACAATGAACATTCTCCTTTCTATAAGTGCATATCACATTATACAGTATGATAATGATTAGGATTTGCATTGTCTGAACTTAAGACTGTCCTCAGCACAACTTTGTCGCTGTGATTGACTCTACTGAGACCAAAGTCACATGACAGCACTTCAGTGAATGAGCTGCAGATT
This sequence comes from Dactylopterus volitans, assembly GCA_901007715.1. NCBI lineage: Eukaryota > Metazoa > Chordata > Actinopteri > Syngnathiformes > Dactylopteridae > Dactylopterus > Dactylopterus volitans. Next base: position 20,289 of record CAAKHG010050125.1, read on the forward strand.
GTTAAAAAAAAAAAAAATCACCTCACATTTTTCAATATTTTTAATTATTTATGGTATTATAACTGGTTAATACTGTACAAAGCTTTAGTTATTACAACTTTGAGGCATGACTGCAACAACATACTAAAAAACAGTGACAACATCATCAAAAAAAATAGAGAAGAGTGCGATAAAACTTATACACATAGCCAATCAAATCATTAAGGCTTATTGGTACATACAGCATCTGGGTCCAGGAAGTGGGAGCAGATCTGAGGTGCGAGTGAGCGGGCGTCTTTAGGACTGGAGCCCAGGTAGGCCTCCACCGACAGGTAGAACAACTATTGTTCAGTGACAAAACACAATAAAAGGAACGCAAGATATTAAGCAAGTACACATACTTATATACATATATGACTTAATGAAAAATCAGCAAACACAGATAATAGGTGTGAGAGAAGTAAAACGTCAAGAGTACCAGCTAATGGTCAGAGCAAGATAGTGCTATGATGATGGTCAAACTATCTGTTTAATTTAATTTATTTTCAGTAAAAACAGTGTCTTGTATGTATCCGGTATTAAATATAAAGCAAACTGACCAGAGGGTTGGGGTCCAGCAGCTGGGTGAAGACATATCTCATGAAGACTGTCATGTGTGCTGGTCGTGACTTCAGCAGCTCGATATCTTGGAATGGACCGTCCATCTGACAGAAGACAGGGACAATTGTTCAAATGGAAGAATCCGGGATGTGAAGAAACCCACATGTGAGGTTTACTGGAGCCTGCGTTATTGTCCATCTCACCTCATTAAAGGCATAACCATCATCATCTTCATCCTCTTCCTCAGGGCCAATGATATGGGTCTTCCCCTTTGAACGCAAACAGAGTTTTGGTTTAACACTTGAGTAACACTCATGGCAAGTCTTGGCATGTCTGCTGTTTTTTATTCTTCTACTCGTAAGAGAGACGTATGAAAGTCGAGGGGTGTGGCGATCGATCGTTATCTTCTCTCTGCTGGTCTAAATGATTTTAGACAGCTACAGTATGAAAGTCACAGTGCAGCATGACAACAGTGAGCCGAATCATTTTCTATTTCCTGCGGGGTTGGAATAGCATGCGCAATGCAACAGCACATACATGCAACAGGTGATGCTGGCATGTGAATGGATGCAAGTGCTTTTAACGGGTTAAATTTCAGTTAACTGTTCTTGCGAGGGGAAATTTGTAGCTGCAAGTTCGCGTGGCGGTGTGCATTTCTGACAGAATAAGCATGGCGCAGGTCTTTAGTGCTTCTTAGGGACAGCATATGCTTGTGTGTGTGTCTATCTCACCAAATCAGAGAGGGTATGTGTGTCGGAGCTCTGCCGTCGGTGAAGGGGTGTCCGGAAGGAGGATGAAGGGGAGGAGTGGGGACTCTCAAACGCCTGGGGAAGAGGAGCAGGAGGAGGGAGAGAGGGAGGGAGGGAGGACGAGCAGGACGGAGCGGGTGGGACGGGATGAGTGGGACCATCACAATCACACGCGTACAATCTCACCAGCCTGTGAAACGACAAGACTTGCATCCTACCTCCATGTCTCCTTCACCTGAGTCCATTGATAATCGACCTGTTAAAGAAGAGAAAATTAGCAGCGTGTCGCAATAGATCACAGTCTGTTTTGCAGATACCTGCATTTCTAATTGGCAACATGGATCCACTGATAATTGAAAATGCCTAAAAAGATGTTTCCAGCCACCTAAATTCATGTTGATTTTGTCAGACGTTGCAAGCGTAAAATAATGACTTCATAGCCGCCGCTGCTGCTGAGCCTCAATAAAAACACCATTTCATTTTCACAACATTGTGTGATGCCAAAAATTAGAAATCAGATTAACATTATGTGAATTCAGACAGTGATAAAAGATACACCAGACACTTTGCTGTTGACTATAATTTCCTCTTTGAACACTGGTTATAAATAAAAATAAGGCTGGCTTAACAGCATGGTTACAGTCATTTTCCTGTATGTGAGTTGATTGTGCCAGATGATGGTGAAACAGCGAAGGAGTGATTTATCAGCCAACTAGCATCTCCGTAAAGTGCATCTAACATTAAGGAGCCCCTGCTATAAATACGCTATGCAGACGTTCTCCTGCGTTTGTTTTCATAAGCAGATGTAAAGGATAAAATTACATGGATATTCACAGGACAGTGTGGATACCCAACCTCAGCACGATGGGACTTGTGGTGGGTTGGTTCTGTTTGTGCATTCAATTTCTTTTGTAAATAATTAAAAATGCTGGGACTTTAATTTACGTTCAACCCTTGAACATAAAATGAAGGCGGTTTTCTACATTTAAGGTGGAGAAATGCTCATGTAGCCTCGCAACTGCTGGTTTTATTTAACGTTGGTCTCTCTGCCTACATTAACTGCGTCTGCCATTTGTTTGGACATAAAACGCAGAATTCCCGATGAGTTCTGCTCAGTCTCGGGGTACCATTCTCTCAGCCTCGATGACAGTCAGGCTTCCTCTCACATTGCCGACGTGCATATGACGTCAGTTAGAGTCATCACCAACATCAGTTAACACTCCCGTTTGTAACACTTGAGTAAAATGCGCTTCTGTTTCCATTTCCCCACAAAATCACTAACTGAGCATGTTTTACCACTCATATTGCACCTGTATGTGAGAATACTCTTTGTTGACGAATGTTTCAACACAAAGCAAACAAGCGATATTAGGATGTTCACCTTGTCTGCGTACATGAAGACATACTGAACATGAAACAAATTATAGGTGGTCTTTTATTAGGTCTGGATTAAACAAGTGAAAGAGGATACAAACCTTCTCCCACTATGACGTAACCACTGACAGATTCTGACCTCGTCCCCTCCTGGAGAAGCAGAACAACATAAAAACATCAGTTTGTTAGCTACCACTTCAGAACGCCAACATTACTAGGGGAGGACACAGTACCATATACACTTATAAAATATAATCCAAGACATTACCAAAACGATGGAATAAAAAATAAATATGGTTAGGGAGGAGATGAACCAAATTGGAAAGGATGAGAGGACCTCAAACTTCAGACAGTTCTCCATTTTTAGATATGGTTGACTTTAAATTAAATTTATTCCATCATATGACTGAGTTCTATAATCAGGTTTTCATCATGTGCCCCTGTGGCTGGTGATATCCTATTTTTGCCACTGTCTGCCATGTTTCATTTTGCAGACTGTAGGTCTGCAAAATTACAGTAAAATAGGAAGACAAATAAATCTAAAACATTTATAAAAATGAATGGAAAATCTTTCTAAACATGCACAAAAAAGGTCTAGATTCAGGCGTTCGGTGAGTGTAAATCAGAAAAACAGCCAGGTATGCTAACCAGATCTTGCTGAATCTTAACCCGGACTTGGTGAGCTCTCCTCTTGGCGCTTTCTATCCGCTCCTCCAGAGATGGCGACGGGTTCCTCAACTGCTCCTCCATCAAGTCCTGTGAATCAGACAGTTCCAATAAAATTGTTCAGTCCTAAGACAGGCAGTTTGAAGTGAGTGTAGTTTCAGTGTCAAGCGCTTAATGGAAATATTCTGATGTCTTTTGTTTGTGTGTGCGTGGCGCGCATATACCTGCAGTTCAGATTCTTCCTGCTCCAGCATTTTCCTGAGAATCTGAGTGGCATGTTTCTGTACTTCTGGGTCCTTTAACACATTTACAACAGAAATTGTGGCTCACTATGATGATGTCTGAAATTTGTAGCTCATCATGTCTTTTTCTCAATATTCAGTTATGCTGATAGCGACATACAAATCATGATCAATTCTTCATGGGGTCACTCAAATGTTTTTTGTGGGAATAATCCTCTATTATTTGTAATCAATGAGACCAATAACTGACATTTGGATCTGTTATACATTTGCAAGAAAAATGAAAAATCTCTGTGTTCAAATTTTGAATAACACAGAATAACGCGACAGAAAGACGTGGCTTTGCCAGAGCCACAGTTGCAAAATTATTCATTCTATCAGCTATAAAATCCCAAAAACTAACAGTAATGCTAAAAATGTGAAATATCAGATCTGATAATCAGCCAGGGCCATGACTGCTCAACTTTTAATCCCTTCATACAATTGAACTCACTTGTAGTGGTTTGGGTCCAGTGATTCTTTGGGAAGGGATGCTGCTCAGTCCTGAGAGCAAAGGTGGAGGTGGAGGGGGTGGAGCCTCCCCACTCAGTGCTGGCCTTTGATTGGGTGTAAGGTCACTGGGGAGGGGTTCTAGCGGCAAAGAGGCAGCTGAAGGGGGTGGCCCTTGTAGAGTCAGAGCTACATATGTTCCAGCTGGGGAATGACAGAGACACAAAAACACACAGAAACCATATGCATAAAAGAATTTACATGCATTTTATAGCAAATGCACCAAATAGTACAAAACTTTAGAGGTATTCTCAACTCACATTTAATGAGCTTCACAACCTCCTGATGGGACATGGAGGACACGGGCGAGCCGTTCACCTGAGAGGGATAGATGGACAGAGATTAGAACATAAGTGATGCAGAGAGCAGAGGGAAAGGTCAGTTTCAGTCTCTGTAACACAAACAAGTAAAAACCTTTATGATTCGGTCCCCCTCTTGGACCCCGGCCTTGACCGCTGCACCACCTGTCAGGATGAGCACAGACAAAACGGTGTGTTTTTTGAAGGATCAAAAAACATCATCAGCTTTTATATCAACCGTAAACAAGCTCCTATTTGAGTTTGTGACGTGACATTCCAACTTTAAATCTATGCAACTAAAAGGTGAGTTTTCCAATAGTTCTGAAAAACTTCTGCACAAATTCAAATTCCTGAAATGAAAAATTTAAAAAAAACTCCAGCACTGCGCCCAACATTTCAGGACAGGCATTTATTACAAAATGAACTTATTCACTTTGTATGTGACTCACCTGGTCGCACATTCTGCACTAGCTTCACTCTCTCTCCGCACACCGTGAAGCCGAAACCCAGCTGGTCCTTCTGCACGACCACACATCTCTGGACGAGACCTGGACCTGAGAAAGGAAGACAGAGGGGTGTTTAGCCGATGGTGTTTCAGGGACACAAGAGGACAATGTGTGGAGTAAAATCCTAAATAGACCTCGGAATAAACCAGAATAAACCAAAAATAAATACGTAAACCGTTAAACCACAATCACCTGTGTTCTCAGTGGAGATGTCAGTCGGTGGCTCCCTCTGTTGTGTAGCGGAGGATTTGCGCTCCGAGTCCCCAATGGTCAAACTGCTGAGCCTGGGTTGGAGGGATGAGAGATGAAGAGGCTTCACATGACATGTTACTAAACAGAGCAATTAAAAAAAAGCACTGGGCGGGCTGGTTGCACCGGCGGAGGGAGGGAGATTCTGGCGAGTATTAATGACGAGAGGCAGGGTGACTGAAGGAGGGATAAAGACAAAGTGACGGAACAGGCCATGGAGAAAGAAGGGAAATGATGGGAGAGAGGAGAGGGAGGTCGGGAGAAGACGGTTCAAGCGAGGCAAACAGTCAGAAGGGGAAAATGAGAATATGAATAGCATGGCGAGCAGCAAGAAAGCGGTTGACAGGAGAACTCACCAAGCGGCAAAAGGGCTGAGAGCGAGGCGTGACAGACAAGAGGGAAAGCCAGATTAAAGGGGAAAGGGACAGAGAAAAGAGAGAGAAGGAATTCAGATGAATCCCGAAGCAAAAGGACATTGAGAGACCCACCAAAGTTCAAATCATCTGCTCAGGCTTTATACTCTCTACCAGACTGTGACCTCCAAAAATATATCAATTCATTCATTCAAGGGTGTACAGGACACCCAGCGTTAACACGGAGGTGATTTGATATGGTTACAGAGGTCCGATGACTTACTGGCTAAAAGACGCGTGTCGCCCCAACAGTGGCTTCAGTGAGAGTGAAATTAGTTTATCCAGATAGGTATGTTGTGGTTTACTAAGATGTGGGCACTTCATAAATAGCAACTTTTTTTTTTATAGTTTCCTTTAAAGGCGCTCAATGCAAAATGCACAAACAACCCTGGGGTGTTCTGTCAAACAAAAGTAACAATTTGACGACTTCACTTAGGGGAAAAAAAAAACCTCAAAGGAAATATGAATTGATTATGAAAGGAATCATTAGATGGTGAACTGTTGCCCTTCTTTCAAATTTCTTTGTACCAAATCAAACCTATCTGAATGGAGTGTGTTAAAAAATGCTAGGGATGCATGAATTAAAGTGGATGAAATGAACAGGATATAGGCCATGATGTGACTGATCCATAATGGATAGGTTCTTCTTCAATGTCACTGTAAAATGCAGTGTTGGGGTCTGAATTACTGCAAGCGCTTACAGTCATTCAGGCACTGCAAAACAAAGCAACCTCAGACTAGCTTACATGAAACAACCTTCCAAACAGTCCTGAAGAGGTGGGATGGTCGCGTCTGTACGAGCTATGAAACGTTTGGAGCGTTTAAAAAAGCGTTTAATTTGTATACAAAACATTTACAGATGCCTGTTGCTAGCGCTTCGTCTGTTGATCAGCACAGTCTGATATTGCTGCGTCGGTGTTGTACCTACAACATCACTACTAACCCCTAATCCCGTACGCAAACATTAACGATGTTGTAGGAACAACAGGCACAAGCACCCTGACATAAAAAGAGGGGCCACTGGAAAAAGATTTGCTGCCACAGTTGTGAAATCCGTCGTGTTATTAACTCGCATAACCCTGACACGAGCCCTGCCGTACCTGACAGCATGGCTGTTTTTCTTATTGGCTGCCCTACCGTCATATGACACGAAGGAAAAAAGAAACCAAAACAAAACACAGGAAACAGTGGGCACGCGCACGAGAAGACAGGCGCGCAAGACAAAAACCCGACAGCAGGGCAAACTGGAAAGACAAATGAATCAAAGACAAAGAAGCATGAGACAGACGATCACTGAAACACAATGAAGGGCTGCAAGGTCAGCGCGGTGATGAATGGCGCGATAACCGTACATCTAGCCTGAGCAGAAGCAAAGCGAGCTTGGCGGCGGGCGAAGCATCGCGGCATGGCACTCGACACTCAATGAAAACAGGATGCTGAGACTCATAAAAAAAAAACAAAGTAAACACTATTGCTTTTGCTTAAAGTTGGGAAACTTTCTTTTCCATGAATACAGTAGCTTGCGTCTCCTGCTCTCGGTTCCCGAGGAGGATTTCATCACCTCCCCGCAAAACAGCCAGTCTGACGGGTTTTTCCAGAGTTTTGAACCAGACTGGACCGTGTTCATTGGCTGATCTCAAGAGTTCAACACAGAGATGCTCTGTCAACCACTGAGACGGAAGCCGTCTGGGTGAGCTGGATTTGACATTCATACCTGTCCAACGTGGAGGTGGGCTGGCGGAGACTCATGTCTGCAGCCTTGTGGCACTCCTCTGCTTCCTGGTGCAGGATCAACTCCCGTCACTGGGCCGCCGCCATCGCCGTCGCCGTCGCCATCACCATCGCCGCCTTCTTCGCTCTCCTCCTCAGTTCCGAGTCCACGCGATCGGGTCTCCCGCTGTGCTTTGATCAGATGCCGAAAGCCAATGTGCACAAGCTACTTGAGAGGCAGGATCAGATCAGAGAGGACGCTCCTCCATGTTCCCATCCACCCCGGTGGTTCCAGCTGTGTGCCAGTAGGGCTTTAAGATAAAGTGCTGCTAAAACTGTAGTCTGGCTGTCTCCAGGCCACCCTTCCTCACTGAATATGTCTATCCAAATAAATGCCAGGGAATGAAATGGATACTAAAATGAAACCGTTCGGCTGTGGTGGGAATCGGTTCAGCTGTAGAGGGATAAAGGACAGTCTGCTTCCACGGAGGTCATCAATCATGAATGAACGGCTGATATGTCTCGCTATGCTGTGGCAGGTCAACAACAGCCATGCCTGCGGTCTGCGTCCGGCTAATTCACGGGAGCCAACTTAAAAAAAAAAACGGTTTTAACGCTCAACACGTGTGGCGATAACGGCAAAACACGTCCCCCCCACCCCCTCGCGATATTAGGTGACACTTCAGAGAAAATATGACTGCGGCGCCACAAATGATGATGTTTACCCGAGCGGCTTCCAGCAGCGACGCCAAGCTAACTGCTCCGGTTTTGAACCGGGCATCAGACGTACACTCGCGTGGAAAAAAAAAAAAACGGGGCTGATATTTGGCATGAACGCTCCAAGTGACTCGATACCGAGGTTGGCAATGTTCGCGTGCGGGCGCCTGCGTGTGCGCGCCGCTAGCCAACACAAATGACCGCACGGCGCAGCGTGACGCACCACACGCCGGAGAAAGCCACCGCTCGCACGGTTTCCGAAGCAGCCGCCCCGAAACTTGCAGAAATGTGCATGCTTCTCGGGCTGTAAACGAAAAAAAGCGGCGCAGACGCCACCGGCGGACGTGCGTTTCTCGCTCGCGACCTCGCTAGCAAGCGGACAGGTGGCTCGACACCGACTCGTCGCGCCGGGGACGTTTTAAACGTGAAAACACCATGCAGAATTTAGGCTAGTGTGCTTTTTTTGCGCCTCCCCACCCCAGATATGTGCCTATCTAACTGGGTCACCAATGAATGGTTTTGGCCATCAAAGGCGGCCCGCTCCGTCAAGCTAGCGTTAGCTGGCTGACGTTAGCAGCGCGGAAGGGCCAATGTCGAGCCGCGGCATGGCGTTAGTCTCGAGGCCGCCCAAAGCGCCGTGTGTTCGGCTTTCGGCTACGCCAGCGAGTCGGTCCTATGGCGCTGGCCAGCAAACCAGCTCTGCGTGCGAGATTCAAGGCTGGGGGGACAGCGGCTGCATGCGACTAGAGGGCTCCGCGAGTGGTCGATATAGAGGACGTTCAGTCCAATTCCAGCTTAGTAAAATCCCAGTTATCGTGCAAATCCAAGCACTAATGATGCACGTTAGCCAGCTAGCTAGAAGGCAATTATGTTCCAGTAAAAACTCCACCTCAGGTCTTCTCTCCCCAAGAGAAAGACGTGTCTCTGTCCCTCCCGCGCTCCGCCGACACACGCGAATGTTCACCTCCGTCTTCGCCGAATTTGTAAAGTGCAATTCCAGTTCCCAGATATTTTGATAACGCTGTCTTTTGAGTTGTTATGCTGCTGTCCCGGCAGGCTGTGGGTCCACCATCATGCCCTCAAAAGATCACCCAAACAAAACAGTGCACCGCAGCGCCCCCGTGCGGACGGACCGCGCCACTGCGTGTTAGCGCTGCAGTCTGGCTCGGATGATTCTGGCCATCTACAAAGAAACTGCATTAAAAAAAATAAGTAATAATAATTGTAAAATTCGGCCTAAGATGCAAAGTCCATGTTTGATTTAGCGTGAGGTCAATGAAACACGCCTTTCAGTCTAAACGCAACCAGCTGTGAAATTATTCACGCCAACTGCCGGACACGCGCCTGTCAGCCGCGCGTGGTTTTCACGCCTCCCTGCTCGAGCGTCTGTGAAAGATAACGTCGCTGATGATGGGGGAGTTTTCAAATTTTGCACTAGCACTTTCCTTGCTGCCACGTGACCACTTTCATAACATTGTCTACCTCGTGTGCATTTTTTTTTTTACCCATTGTCTTTGATATTTTTCCATATTGCATTTCTTCACGCTTATTCCCATTCTTTTCTTATAACTTGCACTTTTCACTTTACCGTTTTGGTGTCGGTGCTGTGCGCTGGGAAGCTAATTTGCCTGAGGGGAACCCTCCCCAGGGATTAATAAAGTAGAATTGAACTGAATCGAATCTCTTTTCATGGCTTTGTCATCTTGCAAGAGATGACAGACGAAAAATTCAACTCACGCAGAACCTTCTCCTGGACTCTCCAAGAGCTCCGCAGCCAGGTAGCAACCGAGCGGAGTGTTCCCCGGTTAAACTGCTGTCACCCCCCCCTCACTTACACGCACCAGTGGGTGTTTTACACAGCTACTCGCTCGATCCGATGATCAGATCTCGACTGTGCGACGAGCCTGGAAATTCCCAAACTCCCAGTTCTCGCGGACTCCTGAATCGGTGCAAGTGAAAAGTGTAAGTAGCGGCGGGCTCCATGCCAAAAAGGGGGTGGGGGTGGGGGGGCATAGTTATTCAATGACGCAATAAAAGAGATATTGCGGTGACCCCGTTGAGGCCTGACGCGGGCTTCAGCACTTTACCAAAAAAGGCCCTGACGGGGCGTGGATGCGGAGGAGAGAGAGAGAGAGAGAGCGAGAGAGAGCGAGAGAGCGAGGATGCGCCGCCGCCGCGCACACCCACATCTCCGCTAACTCCGCAAAAGCGCGGAAAGACGACCCGGGAGGCGACGCGCGGGTAAGACTCGGCTTCTGCGATCTTGGGGTGGGGGGGGGGGGGGGTTTGCTTTTAGACGTTAAAGCCCCGGCACTTCGCGCTCATCCCGGGTCTTACGCGGTGGCGCGGAACCGTTGCGCGGCGCTGGGCGCGGCACATCCGCTACTCTTAACGACAGAAGAAGAAGAAAAACAAAACATCCTTTAACTCGAGGTTCAACAAAAGAGTGTTTTCAGGGGAGTATTAGATAGTGATGACACACTGTCGCCCGCTACTTTTGAGCCGACAATGGACCTGAGTTCATAAATGTAGTTTGATGCTAGTTACCGAGCATTCCAACGTCGCGGCCGCGGCGCGCGCGTCAGCTCCGGGTTTGTTTGGGTTTGGTTGTTTTTTTTTGTTTATGTTAGGAAACAGCGAGGTATGCGCGGCATGCATGTCATCAAACCATAAAAAGAAAACCCAGTGGTCCTGCCAGCAGCAAGTTCAAAAGGCCACACACACGCACGCACACGCACACACAGACACACACACCACAAGACCACATCTTTCTCGGTGCTGCAGCACAGTTGGTCCCCCAGTTTAACCAGTGAAGTTTTTGTGTGGGCGACTGAAATCTCAGCTGTCTTTTCCAGTGATGTCTGACAAACATATGAGTGTGTGTGTGTGTGTGTGTGTGTGTGTGTGTGTGTGCGTGTGTGTGTTTCCGTGCGTGGTTCCTTCCCGTGTCCGTGATTGCAGGGAACAGGAAGTGTCGCGTTAGACTTAATGGCTCCGCGTCTGATCACGTTTGCAGGGTGTCGGCGCAGCGGAGGGGAAAACGGCCCTTCTTTTTTTTCATTCTTTCTCTCTCTCTCTCTCCCGGAAAGACGCGTGCGTGCGTGCGTGCGTGCGTGCGCGCAGAGTCGCAGCCGTCAACGTCACTAAAAACGGCATGTTCCGACCTGTGGCGTCCGCATACGTGTAAGATGTTTAACAAAAAACAAACAAACAAGCAAAAAAAAAACGTCAGCCATGCCTCCACATTTCATCTAAAAAAAAAAAAAGAGGTACTTCCTCCCTCCTTCGAACTTAAGCGCACTTCATTTTAAGTCTGGTTTTGGTTTGGCCACCAGAGGGCGCCGCGAAACCGCTCGACGCAGCCTGAAGCTCCAAAGCTGCAACTTTTTTTCCATTTCATTTTTAGACTGACGGACTTTGCCAGTGAGACTCGGGCACTTCCGGTCGAACTCGGCCTGCGCAGGTTACAGCGCGGACACAGAAAGTCGCGCGACTTGAGTTGGAGGCTAAAGTCAGAGGTCACCAATATAATAATTAAAAGAAAAAGCCCGTTGGGTGCGTTCAGGGGAAAAAAAAACATTGCGAGACCAGAACAGCTGATCGTTTCTTCCTTATGAGATGTCAAAACATGAGCAAGTTTGTTTATTGATACATTCCACGCTTCCACCCTGATGAGTATGCAAAAACAGTGTGTGAGATTTTTTTTAGCGCCTTCGAAACATGAGTATGCACACAATAGTCCATACTCATTCCGGAGAAATCTATTAGTATGGACTGATGGACACTAGCTAAGCGGAAACTCCCCACAGTGCAATGCGGCCATGTTTGGTGGCTAAGGTAGAGCGGTGCGCAGCTGCGTTGATAGGAGTGGTCACCATGGTAACAACCGTGGTGACCACGTTCCCTCCCAACGGCAGGAAGTGTCGCGTGCGCTCCGAGTAGTACGTCCCAATTAATGCATGCTGCTGATAAACTCCATTAACAAGGCGCAGCCGTGTTATGTGGGAGGGTGTGATGAGAGTGAGGAGGGGGGGGTGGGGGGGGGGGGGGCAAAAGAAGTGTGCCGACCTTAAGTATACTTTTTGAGTACGTACTGTTTAGTTTGTCATTTCGGACGCAGGGATTGTTTGCGTTTTACATCTGGACACATCGTCATCTTTGCCTCAGGTTCATCTGATCAGTCTCTTTTTTTTTTTGTCGTCTGTCTGCAGAACATGTGACAGGCATCCAACAAAAGGTCTTCAGTTTAAAAACATTTTTTTAAGAAAGACTTGTCCGACAACAGCAGACGTCCTCCCCCACATCCCGACGGTGATCTCCCATCATGCCGCTGATCGCTTTTCACACCTCCCAGCTCCTGTGGGTGCGCTTAGCAGCCCTGCTCTTCACGTGCGTGGCGTTCAGTGTCGCCGCGCACGGGGCCCGCTTGCAAAACGAAGGCATGGCGGACTGGTGCATCTTCTGCTGGGCGTTCAGCTTCGCCTGCACGCTGCTCGTCCTGCTGGTGGAGCTGCTGGGCCTCCAGGCCCGCGCCCCGGTTTCCTGGTCCAACTTCCCCATCACCGTGGCCTGCTACGCCGCCCTCCTCTGCCTCTCTGCCTCGGTCATCTTCCCCATTTTTTTCATCAAGAACAGTTACACTTACAGCAGCGAGAGCCGCGACTACCGCATCGCCTCCACCGTCTTCTCCTGCCTGGCGGCGGTGGCCTACATGGTGGAGGTGAGCCTGACCAAAGCGCGTCCCGGAGAGGTGACGGGATACATGGCCACGGCTCCGGGCCTGCTGAAGGTGTGCCAGACGTTCGTGGCGTGCGTCATCTTCATCCTCGTCAGCAACCCCGTGTCGTACGACCGGCACGCGGCGCTCAAGTGGTGCATGGCGGTGTACTGCATCTGCTTCATCCTCTCCATGGCCGTGGTGGTGCTGTGCGTGGGCGAGCTCACCGGCTTCCTCCCCGTCCCGTTCTCCAAGTTCCTGTCGGTGTTCGGGCTCCTGGCCGTCATCATGTACCTGACGGCTGCCATCATCTGGCCCGTGTTCCAGTTTGACAACAAGTACCAGTATCGGGGCAGCAATAGGTCGGAATTGATCGCCGTGGCGGTGCTCACCGTCCTCAACTTCCTGCTTTACCTCGCTGACCTGGTCTATTCCGCCCGACTTGTATTTGTCAGTGGCTAAAAACAAAGGGTTGAGTAGTCCAGAACAGAAATAAAACGGCCAATAACTTGAGTGAATTTCTGACAAAATAGGCAGGACTCTGTATTTTTGGTTACACGATGCTGATAAGAGATGCGCTTCTGAAACCAAGGAAGCCAAACTGTTCAGAAAAGGCTCATACGCAGTCTTTATGGACACGTTTGCGTTTAAAGGAAAGGCCCAGATTACCTGCAATGACAGTATTTATTATGTCTAATGTGAATGAAGTTTTCCTCACGATACTTCTGGTATTTTCAGACCAGGAACTCATTTCACTGCAAAATCTTATCAAGTGCGTTTGTCTCATTTTAAGTCAAAAGAAACTTAATAAGGCACAATCTCCTAACAGCACCTCATTTACATATAGAGGCTTGTTATTAGACAAACGGTGTTCTTTCACGAAATCTTCACTGCATTTTAAGTGAATTTGGCCTTCTTCCATCAGCAGATTTTAAGTGCAAAAATGTTCCCGATGCAATGAGTTGAATTATTTGGAAATAAAATTAAATAACAAAATTGTCTGGGAGAAAAGGAGAATAGAACAGGCATAATTATCTCACATAAATTGTATTTGACTGGAAATTAGACAAATATTGGTAAGATTTTGAGTTTTTGCGGTTTACCCACAAGATGGCTGATTTACATAGATGACGTTTATGAGGTGTTCATCAACGGCCCGTCAGAAATTCCATGACCATGAAATATTGTGATTCCGATGTTTGTTGTCTTGTTACAATAATAAGCTTTTTCCAAAGAAAAAAACAATTCCACTGAAACGTATGGACATGCTTTGCTGCTGCTTTTTGAATGTTCATCTTTGGCTTGACCAGGATATTTTTAATTCAGACAAGCTTTCTCTACCTGATTCCAGCAATTTTCAGATTTGCTTAATTTCTCATTCATTTTCTGCAGGAAATTTAAGCTCTACATTTCATACACGTAAAATATTGATTTTTCATAAGCTTTAGCAATATGGTCAGTTATGCTTAATGTGAACTTTTTTCCACATCTTTTTTTTTTTTTTTCCTCCGCATGGCTTCAGCAGTTCATTGCAACATTTCAGCTTTCACATGTAATTGCTACAGGACATACTTTTTGTTTATTTGCTTGTTTGTTTGTTTTAATTATTAATTTCACATCGCTAGACTGTCCAAGAAAGAAACAATAGTCAGTCAAGGTGAAAAATTTGGTTTGAGTATCCCTGCAGGAATTGTTATTATCATAACAATTCCGATAACAATCCGAGCCCCTCAGTGGTAAAACAGCTGCTTTTATGGGCATAGTTTGACGGTGGACAGTTGCCCCATTAGCACCCATTTTGTGGTTGACGGTTAAAGTATTCTCCCTTAATACCAGATCAATTTGAACGATCGTTGTTCCTATTAGTCATTTCAACCCTAAAACATGGCAAAAAAAAAAAAGGAATCTGGATTGAAAAATACCAGAAGTATTGCTTTAAGTCTACAAAACAAGCATGACATCATGACGTGAATTTTTTTTACATGATGGTGTGAAATGGAAGGCAATTGAGAGGAGTCAAAGACACTGGAAAGCAGCGGTAACAGCAGGGGAGGGGGACGTTTAATGGGATGAAGTTTATTTACTGTATCTGAAGCCCAGAGACACACTGATGATTTCACTGGCAATCTAGCGGACACATTTCTTTATTTGTCCGTGGTTAACAAGGAATTTGGGGAAATACTCTTGTCTGCCTTTTGCTTGTTGACAAAGTGATGAAATATTTAAGCAAGTTTTTTTTTTTTTTTTTTTTTTTTAAGTTGAAAAAAATAAACATTTTTGTTTCAAAACATGAGTGATGATATGTTCTGTGTGTCTGGATTTTGATTACACTCCAGGATGCCCACCAGTGATGGTTTGTCGTTAGATACGCCTCTGTTGGACAGGAAGAAAGAAATAGAACATACCTGTGGATTCATTCAGTGGCTACTTTATTCTTTATCGACATTGTGGATTATGTGCACTCATCCATCTAAAGGGGCATAAGCTCATATGCTGACCCTCCACTATGTAGGCCACTATACAGCTGCTTTACTTAACGTGAGAGGCTTGAGAGGCTTTGATGAAGGAAGAATTACATTTTTAACTCTAAAAAAAAAAAAATCATTTGGAGCATTAATGTAATACATACCTATATTTTTGCATTTTTTTTTCTTTACACACAGAGTTACTGAAGTGGTAGGTTTTATAGTTGTCATTCCAAAATGTGCCAGTGTGAGTAGCCATGAGAGGACCCCTTTTTTCCAAAGAAAATTCTCACCGCCACCAAAACTGCTGTAATTGTCTTTCCCTGAACACAAAGCCAAATAAAAAAATGCTCATCTAGTACAAAAATCAAAGTGCCTCAAGTGCATTTGAATTTTTTTTTCTTTTTTTCTTTTTTTTGAGTCACAAAGGTTAATTAAAAGCGATGAAATCTGATATGTACTTTTCAAAAGATGAGTTGTGGTGGTTGTGAAGGAGGAATTGTCACGGCGATAATGTATCTTTAAAAGGACAAGAAAGCCGTCCATGAAACAAGTATTCAAATAGTACTGATGGTTCTGAGCTTTAAATATTCCACGCACAGCTTCCTCTTGCACATGAGGAACGGCCATCCACCGAGGAGCAGTTTGATGTGTGATATGGAGCATTATTTATTTATTATAGATACTGCCCCTAAAACTAGAGTGTTTAGTTTTTGTTAGAAGACAAATGTGAAATTATTCAAGAATAACGCTTGATGAATGGTGAAGACAGTTCTATACAATGTCATGTGAGCAGCAGTGTATTCAAGTAAAGTTATATGCTTTAACCTTTTTGTCACAGGAACAAACATGTCTTCTGCCTGGTTGTGTTTTTTTCTTTCTTCTTCTTTCCTCAGGAATTGAGGCCCTGATATAGTTTGTGTACAAAAAACATGTACATTTTGTGTCTGCTTTCATTTTTCAGTGGATAAAGAAATAAGAAACAATCACAACATGAATAACGTTCATAATATATTGTACCTATATAGCGCTTTACATGACACTCAGACACTTGAAAGTAGGTATATTTTATGTGTGTGTGTGCATACTGTAAATGGACTTGCATACATATAGCACTTTTATGCCTTAAAAGTACTCCTTATGTACTCAAAGCGCTTTACACAACCATGGCCTCATTCATCCACTCACACACACACTGATGGCAGAGGCTGCCATGCAAGGTGCAAACTTTCTCTCCGGGGTTCAGTATCTTGGTCACGGACAAAGTCTCTGCCGGAGATGCCGAATGCAAGGAGCGCACTTGCGAACTCGCGGACTTCTGGAGTTTGAACTTGTGGAGGATTTCCCAAGTCTGAACTTCCAAGGTCTGCGAGTCTGGACTTGCAGACTCGAGAATTGAGAAACGGCCCTTGCATTTGGAGTAGCGGTGTGCCGCCTCTTCCTTCTTCTTCTTCTGTGTGAATGGCGGCTGCTGCTAAGCGCGTAAGCGTCATTACTGCCACCTACAGAGTGTATCATATAAAACAACCACAACTCATTCCCTGTTTAAATATTTCATTTACAAGTATATATTCTTTTATGTATGTATCAATTTATATATTAATGTATATATTGGTTGTGGACATGTAAGGTTTATATTTTAAATGACTCTTTTTTTTCTGAGCGAGCGGGCGTATAAAAGATGAACGATGCGCAAAAAAAGTTGTGGAAGTTGGTGAGAGAGATCCAAGCAAAATAAAAAAAAACAAAAAAAAAAACAAACGAAATGGAGCTAAGACGTCTTGGTGGTGTTGTTGTTGTTGTTGTTGTTGTCGCCGCCGCCGACATCGCCGCTCGTTGCCGATCGTCCGCGCGTCGATTCTAATGCATTCTGGGATAAATGGCTTCCTCAAGTACGCCCAAGTCAGCATCCGATTGGACTTCTAAAAGTGGGCGGAGCTGGGACACTTCCGGGTTTGAGGTCCGGACTCGCCGCTCGCGGACTTGTGTATTGAATAGACTGACCAGAAACCACTGGTTTGCATCTTTGAAAATGAAGTCAGGCAACATACGAGGACCCGCGGGCGTCCCACAAATGCGACAGCCGCTAAAACCCTGGATTTACGCGCTCATTTCAATGCATTCGATGATATTCGAATTTTCTGCCAATGAATATGCACCACTCCCTGGCGTTCAATAAATAAATACTTTTTTTTTTTAAGTACAATTAAACAGAGCAGAATATTAACATAATAATATTTAAAAAATAGAATTCGAAGAGGACATGGGTCACGGATGATGACGTTTCACAAGTCCGCACAAGTAAGCGAACTGAGAAACGGCGCGTCACGTCCGCAGACGCGGCGCAGGGTCGGACCCCGACGCAGCTGAGACTAATGATCCCGCCCGTTTGCGATAAGTGGCGATGGACGACACCTACAAGTACCCCGTTTACTTCGAGTGTCGAAACCTGCCCGATCGGCGGAAGAAGAGGATCGAGAACCACTTTCGTATCCGCCGGCGCTCGGGCGCCAGCGACTGCGGCCAGCTGAGGAGCGTGAACGAGCGCACCTGCTGCGTGGCGTTCAAGTGCCAAGAAGGTAAGACGGACATTTGGTTTTACTGTAGCGGGACCCCCGAGTATTGCTTGATAGAGCACATTTGCCCTGAAAGTAAACT
>CAAKHG010050125.1:38513-57189 GCA_901007715.1 Dactylopterus volitans
AAACTTCCTCTATGTATGCTGTTGCCAGGTGCAGCAGGAGCAGGGACGGGCTGGTCCAGGAGGAGCAGGAGGTGACGCATGAGCAGACGCAGACGCATGAGCAGACACGTGAGCAGACGCATGAGCGGTCACAGGTGCAGACGGGTGCAGGGGGGTGGGGGGGCGGGATGAGGAGAGGCAGGATGAGTGGCAGAGGCAGAAGGAAGATGAGGTTTCCGGAGGAGGAGATGATGTCCCACATCAAAAAGACACCAGAGCTGCTGTTGTGGCTCCTGAGCCAGCGAGGGAAACCCCATCATGGTGCTCAGCCGAAGTTCTCTTTGAATAGTATTTGATCGGTTCCAGGTTATGGAACCCTTCACCGCTTGTGGAAAGCAGACCAGTAAAGAATTCCACACGGTTTGCATTGTTTACCGATCGCTCTATTTTAGTCATTAATTCATCCATTGTTCATTTAAAAAAAAACAACAACTATTCTCTAAGACTTTCTTGGGGTGGCCGACGGCCCACCCAGAAGAACGTCCACGAGGAGAACCGAGGGTGCAAAATCCACTAAGGGTTCCGGATCAAAAACAAACACAAAACAATAACACAGGAAACGCTGCAAAAACCATAAAAATAAAAAAATATATAAAAAAAAAAAAAAAGAATGAGGAGAAGGCGCCGTGTGCTCCGACGCAGCGGCGGTGCTGCGGCCACCAGGGGTCGCTGATGACCGCTGATGACCACCGACACCGGCCGGCGCCGCTCGACTCTCGCGGGGTTCCAAACTTTCTCCGAGTGGAAGTTTATTGGGCGCACAGCTACAACAGTTTCAGAGTAAAACTGTCGGTTTCCTCTTTATTTTTTTTCTGGATGGCATTCAGGCTTATAAATAAAAGGAGCCCGTTTAATATGCAAATTTCGTCGGAAGACACCTCATTATATGATGAGTCATATACGACTATATGGTGACTAATAATATCAATAGCAATACTAATGCCCGACCGTCGGTGCACCGCCCGCCTCCCGCCTCCCGCCTCCTCCCGCGGGCTCAGACTGACGCGCAGCCGCGGCGCCGCCCCGCAGACGCCGTCGGTCCGTCCGTCCGTCCGTCCCGCAGCTGGCCGCCGCTCGGACATTTGACCCCGCCCGCTTTCGCAGCAAGCGGCGATGGACGACACCTACAAGTACCCCGTTTACTTCGAGTGTCGACGCCTGCCCGGTCGGCAGAAGACGAAGGTCGAGAACCACTTTCGTATCCGCCGGCGCTCGGGCGCGAGCGACTGCGGGCAGCTGAGGAGCGTGAACGAGCGCACCTGCTGCGTGGCGTTCAAGTGCCAAGAAGGTAAGACGGACATTTGGTTTTACCGCAGCGGGACCCCCGAGTATTGCTTGATAGAGCACATTTGCCCTGAAAGTAAACTTGACCGAATTCACATTTTGTTGTTGTTGTTCCACCAGCTGTAAGAGTACAAAAACAAAAACAAAAAAAAACAACTCGTCCAATCTAGTTTCACTCTCTTTTTGACTGAGGAAACCAGCATATTAAAGAATCACAGCAACTTTCCTTTACTTTGAAAGCCGTCTTGAACGTACTGATGACGCGTGAAGATGCAAAGCCAACTGTGATCGAGAACCTGTCTATCTGCTATGTTTGCGCGTGAGACAGCTCGGCAGGACAGCAGGGACTCGTGCTGAAGTGTTTGCATATTCGTGTAAACGAGATTTGAGATGTACAGAGAACAACTCAAACCTACTCAAATGTGTTTTATTTTCCCCATTTCCCCGCTGTGCTTACCATTACTCCGAGTTTAAAATTAAAGAAACAAATAATGCCACCTTTTTTTCTGTTTCAGAGCAACAGGAAGTCCTGCGGAGGGGTCGACATGTGGTCGCGCTCGGCGATGGTGATTTGGTGCTTATGGTACGGGGAAGCCTGGAACCTCTCACATCCACCCTGAGCCAAGACTTGCCAGCGACAGCACAGGTCAGCGCACCATCTCTGTCACTGAGGGAAGTTTGGGTGTTCAAAAAAAAAAAAAAAAAAATTGCCATCAATTTTGCGCCAATGAAGCCAGTGTTATTGAATTGAGTGATCTGGTCATATGCAGCATCGTAATGTTATAAGATGAGGACTGGTGTATCATACTCATACTCATACACCGTGTATGAGTATGAGATTTGCTCCAACAGTGAACGGTTCCATTACAATGTGTAAATCTGTCTTAACCAGAGCCAGATGTCCATTCCCTCTTTGTCTCCGAGTGGTGAAGAATGTGAACTACAACTTGATGATTGTGGCCATCTCGAGGAACATCCAGAGGCCAAGAAAGAACTGGAGAACCCACTCGCCTCTGTCGCTTGCTCTGCTGAACTTCACGCAGAAGAGGGAAGCATTTCAGTCCCTACGCCCACCAGGCCTGATGCTGTAGACAGAGATGGAGTCAAAGAGTGTGACGCAGAGGTTGGCAAACTCTTTAAAGATATACAGCAACATTACACCTGCCACTTTGAGTTCGATCCTCATCCTAAGCGACAAGCAAACCAGTGTTCATTGATTGGGTGAGGCCAAGCTCACCTCTGGGAAGAGATCGAGTGCAGTGTGCGACAAGATTTGTGACACTAATAGATGCAGGGCAGTTGGTTCTAGAGGGATCTGTGATTCTGAAGGCTGGACTGAGATAGCTGGTACAGCCTGTGGTGTGAAACAGTGCACAGTGAGCAAAGTGCACACAGTCACTGAAGTCATATTTTAAAAGGCAATAGATCGGAATCGGCTACAGAACTGAAAAACATCTCTCATGTTACAAAACAATAGTCATAAAAATACAACTTGTGAATTAGGGTGGGGTCATTTTGTTCCACTCACAGGAGGATGGACTGTATCTAAACATTCAAGGCTTATCGTGTTTTCTGTGTTTAGTTGAAACAGGAGTGCAGTGTAGTCAGATTAGTGTAGGGTAGTCAGAAACACTGACTATTCTAGATGCAATTATGAAACAGAGTCTGAATTGCTCAGGATTAGAAGTAAGTGGTTGAAAAATATGTCAGCTGACTGGCATGTCTAACATAAAAATGGTCGGACCAAATGATTGTTTAGGATAATTGGTGCAATTCTCTCAGAATGTCTTGATATTTGCAATCCAAAAGAACACTATTTTACAAAGGCACTCATATAAACATCCTTTTTTTACAAGGTTTAAAGTGTGACAAGTGAGTAAAACTTATATTCTAGAATCAGTGAGGGAAACATTATTATACCATATTTGATATCTTACTGAATATGCTTTAATATATGTAAAGTGTCTTTTGCTGTAGGTGTGTATCATCTTTTCCTATTATCACACACACTGAAATATGTTATATGAATAAACTTGACTTATTCAAACAATATATTTGCTGACCTGAAAAATAACTCTTTATCAATAATAATGGAATTCAAGTTTGATACAGTACTTATATTCCACTTTTGACTTCACTGTCTCTGCAGGTCCTCCAGGCTGCTTCTCACGGCAGTACATTCAGAAACGATGCTCCCCAAACAGACCAAGGTGGGTAAACTGACTATCAAAGCAGTGGAATTCAGTCTGATTGCAATGTGGGTATTTTAAAGTTAATTCATTACTTATTCATGTAAATTTCTAACAAGAGTCTTTCTTCTAGTGCCAACTACAAAGAGGATCGTCCTGCTTGGAAAAACTGGATGTGGAAAAAGCAACTTGGCAAACACAATACTTGGAGAGGAACTCTTTTATGTAAACCATTCTCCCAACTCTGGGACACAGAAATGTCAGGCAGAAACCAAACGTGTCAATGGAAGAGGCATCACTTTGATCGACACTCCAGGTTTCTTTGATTCAGGCAAGTCTGAGGAGGAGCTGAAGCCTGAGATACTGAGGTGTATCATTGAGTGCACTCCGGGGCCTCATGCTTTTCTCATTGTGCTTAAAGTGGAGAAATTCACAGAGCATGAGAAGGCTGTCATTGCTAAAATATGCCAGTATTTCACTCCAGAAGCCTTGAAATATGCAGTGGTGGTATTTACTCATGGGGACCAGCTTCCGAAAGGGATGAAAATTGAGGATTTTTTTGGCCAGAATAGGCATCTGAGTGACCTGGTGAAAAAGTGTGGCAATCGGTGCCATGTAGTTGACAATAAGTTGTGGGGAAACGAGCAGGAACATAGCTACAGGGCCAACCGCGCCCAAGTGGAGAAGCTGCTCAATACAGTGGACAAGATGATAATGGAAAACGATGATGGTTACTACACAAATGAGATCTTCCAAAAAGTAAATACAGAATTACAGACCGAGGAACAGAACATTAGACAGTTGTCACAAAACATGCCACTGCAAAAAGTTAGGGTGCAGGCTCGAGAGAGTGTTTTTCACAGGCTTTTCGTACAGCTGTCAAGTGTTCCGGCAGAAACTTGGTTCGGTGCTTTTTTTGGTGTAGTTTCATGGGTTGGCTTCTTACTGCTACGGAGTCTGCGTTAAATTATGTGAAACAGCCGCAGCAGCAGTAGCACCGCCTGCTGCGATAGTAAGAGCAGCTGGAGCGGTGATCGGTGAGGCTGCAGCAGGCATGGCTGTAGCTGGTGTTACTGGATATGATGTGAACAAAGATCCCGATGGATCATTTTTCCAGAGCAATGTCAAAACCCACAGTGGTTGAAACAGGAACCGAAAGATCATGCTTACAGAGATTATTGGAGTTGGGAAGGGTTGGAGTCGAAACTTCAACGCTGGGGTGCCAATCTAGGCTAGGATAGAAATGATTGCATTAACAGCTGTAATTGTGCTTCTTTTTTTCTCGGCTTATGGCATCGTACCCATCCTGAGGAAGGTCATTTCAAAGGCGTCATTGGCCAAATGTATGTGATGGCGTCAGCAAGTTTGGCAAAGCCCTCGCTTGCTGAGCTGGTGATGGGACAGACGGACCGGTTTCCCATCCCTGACTGTTTGGATGACACCGATGACAGCTCAGCGGAGTCCGATAAGTCTGACAGACTCAGCAGTTTAGGCGGCTTGGATAATGTGTATTTTTAAACTAATTATAAGGCTATTTGTTGGAGCCACAGTAATGATTGAGTGTTTTGTTTCTTTTTTTAATTTATCAGAGGTGGATATATGTAACCAGAGATGCAGTTTTGTTGTTTATACAGGAGGTGGAGCACTAGAACCGAAAGACGGGTGTAAAGGTAAGGTGCAGGTGATGAGCAGCAGGTGTGTGAACCAGCAGGTGTGTGAACCTTTCATCCAGGTGATTCCCCAAGAGCTATGGATATCAAAAGGAGCCTTGCTGGAATTATTGTAAACGACCTAAACATCTCTGGGATGAACATGAGGGTTTAAGGAATTTTGTAAAGATATTTGATCAAGATTCCAGCTAGGAAACATTTAACGGGAGGGAAAATACGAAGAGCGTCATGATCATGAAAATTCAATTTTTCAGTTTTCCTTCAGATTTGCATATTGATAATGCATTCACTTCGTAAATGATGATGCATTGGTCTCCCCTACATGAACGTAGATACGTTGCTTTTCCAAGTACAAATGATCAGCATCTGCAATACTGGCCCTATATTTGCTTGGTATCAGGTCGATGCCAAATTTTGCAGTATCGCACACCACCAAATCACAGAGCACCGCTTACGGCTTCCGTCCTGTCGACAGATCGTCCGGTTGCACTGATGCACACGCCCCAAACTTCATCATCTTTTCAAAACGCAGGAGGGCTTAATTTCACCCCCAAAAAATTCCCCTGTATATTGAAAACAGACTTAAACTCAGTGCGACGTCATCTGAGGGAATAAATCGGGTTCGAAGTTCATCATTTTCCCCACACACATCAACGGACCTGAAGCCTTCTCTGCAACCCGCGGTATCAACATCTACCGTTGAGACCTGGAAGCTGGGTCCATCTTACATACAGTCTATGCTTAGAGTACAGTCCACATTGTTGTGAGATGCAGTATAAGTAACCGGGGCAGTGTTCCTCTGAGATGATTGCTATTGCACCTGGATTAATGCTTGTTTGACATGCTTTTAATTCTTATTTCCCATGTATCTAAAACATTCACAGCCCAGTCATGTAGAAACTCTAAAGCACTTTAGCACCATAAATCACTTGAGCCTTGTGAAGTTGTAAAAAACATGTTTGTCTCGTTCCCTTTTACAACAGTACTAGCTGCAGTTCTCATATGGAGTTGGGAGTCAATTAATGTTGTTCATCACAAGATTAATTAGGACACTTAATGTCATGGTACTAAAAATGATTACACAAGACTTTGAGGAAGGTGTCAACCTTGTTTGAGACAGTCAAAGATAAATTCACAACGCATGTCGGGAGTTAGATGTACCTCGTTGAACCTGAAGGTGACGGAACCCTCTTGGAAGACAAGCGTAAGATTGGCCTTTGATTCATGACAACCTCCCCTTGCTATCGTCGTCTTTGGCTGAACGATGGAAGTCTCATCGGATCAGAAAACAGATTTCGTGACAAAAAAAAAGTGCCCCATGACTGAAAGATGACACAAATCTAACTTTTGACAGTCGTTGATTGCACCGCAGTGAGGAAATCCAAACTTGACAGAAAACATTTTTCCTGATTCCTGAAAATAAGATGCTGGATTTTGAATTGAAAGCTGAAAGCTGCAGGGAATTCCTAGATAGGTTTTTAGGTCCGTATAGATACTTCCTATCAGATATATGGACAAGAAATGATTAGATGTTTGATTAAAAAAAAACTACATGAAAGATAATGCTGTATGTGTTCTTATGAAACCTGAAATGTAAGTTTAAGATTAGCGTCTGCTCGAGAGGCTAGCTGAAACTTTTGACTGGACTTTGCGGAGGTCCCTGTTTGCTTCTATCATGACATCGATAGCAGATGATCTTCCCATCAACATGTGCACCAGGTGTTAGCCCTCTAGCCCTTCCGCTCCAACATAAGTGCTTATAAACAATGCAAATTTCTGGCCAATCAGCATTTCCAGATGTCATCGAGACTCAGGTGGTCCCAGTCGACTTGGGGTGTGCAAAACCTCCCAGAGTTTCCTAGCTTTGGCATGTATGCTTCTTGGCCCGAATAACCGTACGTGCTAGTACGTTTCCACAAGATGTGTTCATCACTAATATTTACACCTACTCGAGGCTGCAGCTAACCCTGTCGCTCAAGCCCAATATACCATTTATGTAGTCAATCAAAAAATCGGAATCAATAACAAACAACAAGACGTTTTTTTCTTCTTCCTGAAACTAGCAACTCTGACAGTTTTCTTTCATTACTTTAAGTGTATCTAAGTGTATGACCCTAACCCCTGACCCTTTCCTTATTCCTGAACATAACCCACCATCACTTGAGGGCATCAAACATTCCCCAAAAAGCTCCATGCTAACCCCCTGAAAAACGTTGATACATGATGTACATAATGCTGCTGCTAGATGAAATAAATAGATGCAATGAATTAATTTGATGCATTGACCTTTGGTATGCCTCCACTTTTCCTTTATCAGCTTCATTCCTTGATAATAAATGAGAACAGCAATGCAACAGTTTGCAACACAAAGCTGCTGTGCTTACAGGGAGTCAGGCCTCTTGGCTCCCTCTTCTGGCACTCACACGTCATCGGCCCAATACCTTCTTCCAGGATTTGGTCATTATTGTCAGGGTGCATCTGCTGACTAAATTGACATGTACAGTTGCACAGACAGACAGTTTGAATATAAATACTCATTTAGCAGTGTCACTGACAAAATAAAGCATAGCAACACGACTGACTGCGTGAAGGCCTCAGACTCACAGCTTTGGCTTTAAAATGCTCCACATTGCAGGTATGCCTTGATCACTTGCAACTGACCCCGTACATTTCCACACTGGTGCCTACAGCTAGCCAGAGACACATTAGTTTCCATGTTGCATTTTAGGGTCTGCAATTTAAAAAGAAAAAAAGTATCATACTTGAATCAGATTGCTGCTGTCTTTTTTTTTTGTGTGTCCTTGCCTGTGTGTTGGGAACAGCACCAGCTTGTCACCAACTTGGAACCATGTCCAGATTCCATAGTAAGCATAGTTGTATAAAGTGCACAGTTGTGTATTTAAACAGTCCAATATGTAATTGTTTTATGCAATCCGGTTTTCTGGAGTAGGACACTCCCTGACTCCCTCCTGTGGTGATCTCTTTATATGAAAGTGTCAATTTACAAAACTCATTATATCAAGCAAAGAGTGATTTCCTCTTTTATACTCTCCATATCGTTTTCAGGCTCCCAGAAGGCCTGGAAAGTTAAAGCTACCCATAAAAAAAGACCAGATCGGAGGAAAACCATAAAAAGATCGAAGCATATATATATACTGTATATACTTTTTTCCCCCTTTGCCTGTTCCATTTAACCGATGTCTTGGAACAACAAGTTCTAGATGCCCAAAACGAAATTATTTTCTCTAGTGAAATTAACCTCAATGGATTATCTAAAGACAAAATGAAAATATGAAATATATTTCACCCACCCTGTTGTTAAAAAAATTAAAATGTCAAGAGTGAGGTGGAAAAGTGAGTTTTGTATTTGTCCATTTTCATGTCGCGACTATGTACTTTTCATAAACGTAAAAGTTACACTTCAAATGACTAAACCTAGATCATAGAGGTACAAGTCGTCAAAAGGAACTGACAGATAACAAATGCAAAACAAACAAAGGGAAAAGTTCCAAGACGTCCAGTATTTACTAACTGGTTGCAACTCAATCGAGTCTGTTTTAATGCCCATGCCGATTCCACTTTAATTGCCAGAAAGTAGATTTATTTATTTATTACAATCGCTCAACACAAAGAAATGCCGAGATCGTTAGAAAACTACATTTCCCAGTATCCCTTGCGAGCTCCAATTTGACAACCAGCCAATCCCCGCCATGACAGGCCGGCACATGACGTAGGGTAAGTTCCTGCTGTGGCTTGAGGGAAACAGATCGACATTCATCCACGGGAGAAACGCACTTTGCGGGTAAGTTAGCACGTTTGGCCACAACTCGCGCACCCGACTCCGTCTAAGGTGCCGTTCGGAGGGCTTTGCCGGTGGTTCGGGCGAACTGCGCGGAAGAGCTGCTCGAATTTCGGGGCGGGGAGGGGGGGGACAAGCCTTAGCGTCGGGCCTCCGCTATTTCCTGGTGTAACTCCACAGCTGTGCTCATTGGAATGGCCAAGTTGGAAAAGTTGAGTTTTGGGGTTCGGGGGCAGCTTTTTTCGAGCCCCGCTACGCGTCCGGCTGCTCCGCCCTAAACTCCAGCCGCCCCGACCGGACCGCCGCGGGTCCAGGAGCCGGAAAGTAGCTCGCCGCTCGCTGTATTTGCACCTCAGACATGGATATTTAACATCAGCCGCCGCTAGCTGTCAACACCTCGAGCCCGACGCTGGCGCGCCGAGCCGAGCCGAGCCGAGCCGCGCCGCGCCGCGAGCGTCCGCGTCCGCGTCCGCTCCCCGGATTTGCGCCGCACCGCCGCGGTGCGTCATCGCGACCGAACGCCACCGTTGTCGGTGTGTGTCCGCCGCCACCGCTGCCCGGAGAAGTGGGGTACGTGTGTGTGTGTACGTGTGTGTACGTGTGTGTACGAGGGAGAGAGAGAGTTGGCTTGTGCCAGCAGACGCCACGTGACGAGCTGCTGAGCCCCCCCCACGCGTCATGTTTTTTTTTTTTTTGTTTTTTTTTCTCCACCCCGTGGAGGTCCCAGCGATGGTCCACATCCAGCCGGAGTGACACCGGCGCTGCGTTGGGACGCTTGTCCGAGCTTCTCTCCAGGAGCCTGGTCGATGCCACTGACCGGTCATCGACTGTGCTACATACTGTATATTGGTATTGACGCCCTGGACTCCCTACATGTTGGTTGATGAGTCACTCTGCCGGGCATATAAGTTTAAAGAACACCTGGCTGTGATTATGCTGTAGAATTCTGGACAAAAACGAGCGTTTTATAGTCTGTAGTACTGCAGTTTTGTGTGTGTGTGTGGGGTTATTGCTTCGTTACACGGATGCCAAGTATTAATTTGTTATGATATAGGGTTGCAAATGTGCATAGAACCTTTGTGACGGGTTTTTGGGACAGTCTGCCTGTCCGGCAGGTTCATTTTGCTGCAATATAAAACGATAGAGGTGAGATGAACGGAGCCAAAACATTTTTGATGTTTTTGCATTGAAAAAGAAAAACGCAATGTATTACATGACTTCATCACAATAGTAATTACATCATAAAATCACAATACAGGGACCTTAGTAGAGTGATAACACCAAATTGTTGGACCTTTGGCGATTCCTACCCCTAATATGATGTTAATGCCTCCGTAACGAAGCCTATTTTTAATCTATTTTGTGTCATCTTTGTCTATTTCTGTAAAAGAAGTCAAAGAATTGTGACTTGAGTTATGGTTGATGTGTGCAGCTCCTCGGTTGCAGCTTACGGAGGTAAAGGCCACCGCGAACCAGCTTCCCTGGAGTTCCAGTCACTTTCTGGAGCGGCGGCTCCCTCGGAACGGTTGCTCTTGGGTCTCCGGCATTTGTCCAGTTAGCTGAGACCTTCACCGCTCGGCACCTGGGCCACACTCACAACCGCTGCCTGTGTGTGCACAAGCAGAGACTGAGAGAGGCGTGCACCACTTCCCTCACTTAAGTCGGGCTATTAAAAATAAACTGCGTATGTGTCACCGGGCGTAACGGTCACATTTAAGAGCACCTGCTAGTATCATTTTTGTTTTTTTTGTTTTTTTTAATGACACTGTGTTCAGGCTGTTTTTTTTTAATGTTGACTTCTATAGTGTGCAACTCTGTAGTGTTTGAGCAACTTTTTGTGACAAAAGCAAAGGGCAAAAAGTTTTATTTACTGCAATGGAACTTTGCGGCACATGGCGAGCATTCCTGGCCAGAAAATGTCTCCTGATGTCGTAAACGTCCACTGAGTCCGTCGTATTTTGCGCATGCGTGATATAGAGCCACTTTTGAATATTTTTTCACGTGTCGTCTGCAGTGGACGGCCGTGGTGCGGTTGCGCGCTCGCGCGCTTGGATCGTTCACAGCGAGTGAGACACACCTGCCGTCGTTCGCTACTCAGCAGCTAATTGTTTCATTTAGTTGTATTTTTATTTATTTATTTATTTATTTATTTTGCCACAACATTATTGTTTCACCGTTCCACGTAACCAACTAGCTGAGTTGTACTCGTAGCTGCAGCTTAGAGAGGCTGACGGACTCTCCGGCTCTGAACCCTGCTATAGAATTTAGAATATCAAATCCATATTGTCTGAAACATTCAAACCCACAGTGTTACTTGGGCTTGCGAGGCCATGAGTTCTACCTATTACCTTTCAGCTGTAACAGTTGGACGCTAACTAAAATCTCTATTCAAGTCCCTCTTAATATCACATTGACCCATCACTTTAGCATCGGTCATCGGAGCGCAGAGGACGAGGAGGAGGAGGGTGGATGGCATGAACGAGGATGGCATCATGATCTGGCAGCCTGATTTGCTTTTTCCCAATGTGCCGAGCGCGTGTATTGAATCTTTTTCAGCTTAACCATGTCAACCAGGCCAACTGATGAAATTATCATAGCAGGGGTGGAATCCAACACAGCATTCGATTGCCCTGATTGCATAACAGAGCGTTGAGAGTTTCAGTGTCTTCTAACACTGCGCATATATCGCCCAGTGTGTGATTTTTGGTTTTTATTGAATTTTTGAAATTTTTTCACCCGAAAATGTGAGAGTTCCCCTAGATTTGTGTCCTCTCCGGAGTTGTTACTATGATTCATTTTGATGCTAAAGCTTTTGTGCTTTAGAGATGTAGAGCTTAGAGGCAGCCGTTGTCATGACAACTGACAACTGAGATCCAGCATTGCATGGAGCCGAGCATCCTCGGTTCCGTGAACACCTGTCACTCAACTCACTTTACCCCGACTATTGTCTTTGGTGTTGAATGTGGTAATTCAATATAAGAAGTGGGCTGGTTAATTTTTGATGATACACAAGTGGGCACATTGGTGTTCAAAGGTGGTTTTGACCTGAGTCAGGTTGATTTCATCCGGATTCGCTGCTGCTAAATGCAGGTTAGTTTGATTTTGGACTGAAATACTAGGTCATAAACTTAAATATACTGGGCTATTTATAAGATTAAAGCTATGTCAGAGCCAGGCAGTAGCTGGGGTGAGGCGCCATGCTCCTCTTCGCGTCCACTGGCATTGTGCTCACTGATGGTGGTGTATTCTGACCCCGGGACTGTAAGAGCTCAGCTTAAGAACAGGACGTTGGATTGAAAAATGTCCGTGTGACTTCTGGTGCCCGTTAACGGGGTCTGTGTATGTCTCTCAGCCTGTGGAAGCCCCCTCCCTGCGTGATGGCCTCACCAATTTCCGTCTACAACTCCAATGCCTTGGACACCCACATCTCCAGTGTAAGTGTGTTTTTGTGTATTGGTGTTTTTTTTTTTTTTAATTATTATTCAGACTCCTTCAAGATTCAACTTAAAAATACTCAGGAAGGAAGACTTTTGTATTATACTTTACACAGGTGGCGTTTCAGGAACCATAAAAGTTGTTTGTTATTGCTACAAACCTAAGGAAGAGAGCCATCAAAGGTGGACTCACGTTTCTGTTTGCGTCATAGATTCCGTCTTAAACATGCTTATGTGTTAAGAAAATTCTTTATTCGCCCACAACGGGGAAATTTGCAATTGAATTGAACTGTGTGCATCCGCAAACCCCGCAGTCGCCCGCAGACCCGGAATGCAGAAAGTCTGGATCCACCTTTTAGTAGCTGAGTGATTAAAGCCGTTTTGTAAACATTCCTGGAAGTCCGCCATCGACGACCTCAAAGGGAGACGAGCTAAAGGTTCCAAAAAGAGCCTCTAAGTGACGTGACCGAGGCATCAGCGAACACCCATGGGTTAGATATTGAAAGAGCCGTTAATGAAGATGAACGCGAACTGAAGAACTGAAAGCCCTTTTAGGGAAGAACAAAAAAACAACCAAAACACAACCATCAGAAGTGAAAGACTTTTAACCGCTACAACCAAGCTGTGACATCTGCCAGAGCGGCTCTGTAAATACAGATACAACATCCCGCACGCCCTACATGCACTCATAAGTTGTATTTGCAATATGGAACAGCATAAGTGCAGATGTGGGGAGCTGCTTATCTTAAGTGTTTTTTTTTTCATCAATTTTATTTCAATAACAGTCAGAAAGGATGGCAGTTAGTTTTTAAAAGCCCTCCAGTCAGTGAGCCCTGAACAACAGCCCCGCATCTATGTATTTTTTTTTTTTAGTATAAGAACTGATGTTAGCTCGTGGCATATTTTTAAAAATGTTCATATCAGACAAGTCGTAACAGTAAAAATCAAAACGACGGTGATATTTCGTTTCTTGTTGTTTCACGTGAATAATCCACGCAGTGAGTACGAGCATACAGAAGGAGAACTGATTCATTCATTCAAAGAAATGGATGTTAACAGTGTGTTGTTTTGATTTTCCAAGTAGGAGATCCAAATAAGGAGGAGGCGCGATAGTGTCAAATCTCATTGAGTCGTCTCTCTCACAGTCGGCCAGTTCAGCTCCTTTAAAAGGAAAAGTTCCATGTTTATAGTGTCTCGCGTCGCTCGCCACACTCGGACCGACTTGATGAGGGCCGACTCTTTTCTTATAAATGCCTCAATAAAAGCGTGAGGCCAAGAAACAAAAAAATATTTGTGTTTCAAGTTACAATCCTTTTTAACCTTTTTGTCTTGCATAACTACATGAATTGTTCTTTACTGATGTAGGAGGTTTTCATTGAATGCAGTTCATTCAGTTATTAAACCCCAAAGGACTTAAATGATCATTTATTGTTCACTTTGTTACAGTATGAGCCATAGACTTAATTTTGTGTGTGTGTGTGTGTATGTTTGCAGACCTCCAGAGAGTCTCTGAAGATGGAGTTGTTAGCTGATGTGACTCTGCTGCCAGGAGAGGACAGGATAACAGGTGAGTACGTCTCACCGTCGCTTAGGTCACATTGTCAAGTCCCTTGTCGTTTTAGTGTTTTAAAAAAAAAAAAAAAACTGTGGCCGTCACGCGATCACAGCCAAGTGGCGAGGAATGAGGAATCTGGTCGGTGCAGATGTTTGGCTCGGATCATGATGGATTGGGGAGGTTTTCAGAGAACCGTCCGGTCCTGCTTTCCAACCAGATAAAACCATCGTTAAATCGAACCGCCGCTTCACACATTCCAAACTGGAAAAAGCCCTCCATGCACCCATCTTCTCCCAGATCAGTGACAGCAACTCCCTCCGCTCCCGGCGTCAACCAGTCGTCACTCTCCCTCCTCCAGCTAGTTCACTACGCAGCAGCTGGGCTTCTAAGCGGTTTTAACAGGCAGCAGCACATCGCTGCCCTCCCGACTTCTCTTCAGGCGGGTCCCATTCCGCTGTCCCACAGTCAAAGCCTAAAACTTAAGGGGACCACACCTTTGCCATTAGGCCCCTCGGCTTTGGAATAACCTGCCTGAGGAAGTGATGCTTGCAAAATCACTCATTTCTTTTATATCGCTTCATAACATTGATTTTTATGGGGACTTTTATGTGATGTCGCCCTCTTAATCCTTTACGAATGATTTTTGTTCAGCTCATTTTACTTTTCTATTTCTCTTCTTGGGCTTTTATTACGTTGTCCATTTACTTTTACTTTATCACTCATTTACCTGCCTGGGCTCTCTTGTCTTCTATCCGTTTTTCCTTCCTGTTTTCACTTCATGATCTGAAACAAATTTAACATCGTGAACAAACTGAGCTACAACTGAGTTATTGTACGGACCACACATCTATAACACATCACCGATACAAGTACCTATTACTTTTTAGTAGAGTATTTTTGTGTTGTTGCTTCAAGTGCAGCAAAGACTATAATGGATAGAACTGAGGCATTAATTGTTTACTATTTGATTACTTGATTTTTCATAATCAGTTAATCAATTTCGGGTATTTTTTAAGAAAAAAACGTGAGAATGGTCTAATTCTAGCTACTTAAATGTAATTTTTTTTTTTAATCAGAAACACGAATACTTTTCTGATTACAAGAGGAAATTGTATCATACTTATTTTCTACCTGATGACAGTAAACTGAACATCTTTGGTTCTGGGAAATATTGATCAACAATTTCGCAGCAGTGAAAATGATCATTATTTGCCCCCCTAAAAAGCAATCAAACATGCATGTTTGGCACCGGGCCTGCGATGATGCCCAGTATGCTGTAGTTAGTGCCGTAAATCAGCTTGGAACTGAAGCTCACAGGAGCAGATGAATGTGAAAATTCAGTCATTGCAAAGCGCTGCACGTTGTATCATCATTCACTGAAGCTGAAGACATCCCGGAGGCAACACTTTCCGACCGGGACTGCGATAACATCTGAAGTGTGCCTTTTTAACATTAGACATGAGAGACGTCATGAGAAACTTTGCCGCTTGTGTTTGCAGACAAGGACATCATCTACATCTGTCCGTTCAACGGAGCAGTCAAAGGCAAAGTGCTGATCACCAACTACAGACTCTACTTCAAGAGCTCGGATGCTGTAAGTTCCTCGAAACCCGAGTGGGGGCAGCGAATGGCTCATGATTTGTGTGGGGTTCAATAACGGTGCATCATCAGCTTTGTGATTGCTGTGGGCGGAACAGCAGCACCGAGTTGCAGTTTATATTGCTGTTGTGTTTTTCACGTGCTGCCTTTTTAAAGTTTCTTCTGTTGTTTATTCATATTATTTATCTTTTTTATACTTAAATGTTGTCTAGCATTCATCGTGGACAGCCGAGAAAGATTTTCATTCATCAGGGGAAATGTTTTTTCTTTACTGTGCATATCATAATATACACTTTCATTTGAAAAAAAAACAAAACGACAACAATAAATTGATGTTCTGAATATATCAGTGAGAGCTTGATACACAAAATAGCTTATGCAGATATTTTACTATAAGTCGACGCACAAGCCTCCAGCATGAGACTCGCCTTTGCGTTTCCCCTCTAGCTTTCCTGCTCCAACGGACACAAAACGGTACACGGTTCACTCACGCTTCCCCCCGCCCATGCAGGCCGCTCTCTGAGGCTCGCTGCCAGCTTTGCTTGTTATCATTTGGGAGAAAAAAAAAGTCCACCCCGCGACCGACGCGTCCGTTTGTCGACCGGCATCACGATGGAAATGTCCACTCTGATTGCGACATTGAACCTTGGCCGCAGCATCTTCACATTTACTTCACGTAATTCGAAAAAAATGACGACGATATTGCGTCGCGGGCAACGCGCCGAAAGCTGACCAGCTCGTTCCGGGAAACTCCTACAGAGGATATGAGGAGGAATTTGATAAAGTCAGGAATACACTCCCAGATTTTTACTTCCCTGGTCATTAACCCACTGGCGAACATTTATAAAACCAAAACGCCGCCTTTTTACAGCCGTAACAAGGTAGATATAAAAGAGCTGCATCACATTATGATGCAATGGAATTATGTATGTGTGTGAAAGTGTCTGTTTCCTTGCCAACTGTTCATCCGTTCAACTTCATACTTGGCAGGTGTACTGATGGGGGCTGGATGTGCGGTCGTCGGTTTTGTTTAAGAGCGAAATATTTCAAGCTGCAGTTGTCTTTCTCGCTTGGTTTACCGCAATTGTCAAAATACGCGTGCACTCCACATTTGCTGTGGGGCTACGTGGGTGCTATCTTTACCCTCAGCTGTCACTGTGGGCCAGCCCGCCAGGCCACACGCAGGTGCAGTGACAACTGGGTTACGTAGTAAAGGAGAGCTGTGTGAAATAGGCCCGTGTTCAGGCGCCTGCAGGAATTGCATGTGCAAATGTTTTTCTGCACCACGCACCACGTCCTGAATGGGAATTGCACTTGTTTTGTCAGATATCCTCTCAACTGGAGCTGGGAGACAACGGATAAAGGGAATATATCTAGGAAGCACAGCACTGTAAACATCACCGCAAATATATCTAACATCATCATTGCGAAATGTGGTGCCACCACGTCAGTAGTCTCTTTTTAAGACCTTTCTGATCCCCTAGTGTGTTATCGTCACATCTTTTCCAAATTGTATAAGTGAAAACTTTAAATGACAACGAACCTGTAATTTAGCTGCCAGACCTCCTCAGTAGTGACAAGATGAGGTAGGATGGTATTTAGATTAATTTATTGTCTATTTAACAGGGACAATGCACAATTTTGCAATTGAACCAGAGTTAGCTGATAGCTGACACTTAGGCAGACAAACAATTACGACACAATGGGAACAAAACGTAATGCATAAGAACACAAGAGAATATCGATAGACAGGTAGAAAACGAACAGACAAAATGAGAACATGACAATACATAAGATACATAAGCTGGCCTCTTACGTTATAAATACAGTCCGATCTGTTTGAAACGGATATAAATAGCGAGCTAACCTACATAGCAGCAATATGTTAGACCTTAGTTTCATCTACAATAGATTTAAAATGGTAACCTGACCTGGAACACACTGGAGGAATGACATTTATTCGTGGTTATACGTTCGTGCAGATTTTAACCAAAGCTTAAGACGTTTTTTTTAAACACTGCAAAGATGTCTGGTTCTCAAACCCATGTTTACTGAGAAGGTATACTGACCAAAAGTAGTCTGGTCATGCTCTCAAAAGGGACTGATGCAAGGCCATGAATGATTTTAAACAATAGGTATACATCTGAATAATAATAAAAAAATATATATGTATATATATCAAAATTCTAATTTAAGATGACATTGAAAAGCACTCGCAATCACTTATGTTGATGATCTTGAATATTCCTCATGGGTGACTTAAAAAAAAACCCCACTCTAGCTCACTAATTCACGTCCCATATTTTCCTCAGGTGAAGCAATTTAATTAGAAACAAAGTCGTGATGTGTTCAATTTGTGTCACAGGATGTTGCGGTAACGCTGGACGTTCCTCTGGGTGCCATTAGTCGTGTGGAGAAGATGGGTGGGGCATCCAGCAGAGGAGAAAACTCCTATGGTCTGGATATCACCTGCAAGGTGAGTGTGATGGTCAAAGGTCAATGTCACAGTGATCTCGAAAAGCACATTTGTGGCCATAACTCTCCGTGTCGTCTGCTGATTCGGACAAAGTTTCACAAAAATGTCTAAATCACATTTTGTATCTAAAAGCTCAAAGGTCAACCTCATTGCGACCTGTCATCCTACTCAACGAGATGTTTAAAGAATTCCTTTAAATTTGGCACAAATATCAACTTCAAGGATAAACTGATTAGACTTTGGCGACCACGGGTCAAAGGTCAGTGTCATGGTGACATCACAAAGCGTGTATTTGAGCACAAGTCATGTGCTGATTATGGCAACATTGTAGACAGATTTCTAATAGGATAAAATGACAAAGTTTCCACTCATATTACATTTAATACAATTCATTCAAAGTTTTCACTTCACTCATCCACTGCTCATCGACACACAGGAATGTTACCTGAAACCTGGGTGTCGTCATACAACCACAGGGCGATAAATCTAGTGTCATGGCAATGCTTCTTGTCATCATTCATATTCTTCTGATCGTTTTAAGATCAATGAAATGTCAAATCATTATCAAATCAGTTATATGTCATGCAATTGCGTGTGCAAGTTCATAGTAACATTGGTCAATGTCCTTATC
>CAAKHG010050126.1:5242-21492 GCA_901007715.1 Dactylopterus volitans
TATTCCCCGTCCTTGGGCCCTCGGACGTCTGTTCCCCAGCAGTCGTCCTGCCATTGAAACGAGAGGGATGTCGAGTCTTTGAGCGTGATGGCGACGGTGCAGCGGCATGGCGGCGCCGGTGAAGCCCCCCCCCCCCCCCCCCCCCCCCCCCCCCCCCAGCCCCCCCCCCCCCCCATCGCCCTCCCTCCTCCACCCGTCGTCCCCCCTCCTCCCCCCGTCCTCTCCCATCCTCCCCCCTGCACCTGTACTCGGAGCTCCGGCCCAGCTGCTCCCATCTCAGCTCGCCTCTGTTGGCCAGAGCCCATGTTGCACTTGGCATGTCCTCTGAGACCCCGGGGCCACGCTTGACGTGCTAGGGCCATGCGGGCCCCCGCCCAGGGAAGGCTCCCGTGGCCAGGAGGAGCTGAGAGCAGATGGATGAGAGGAGGGCTGCGGGCTGGAGGAAGACCTCCTTCAGTTTTGGGAGTAAAACGCTGACTCACTGTTAGACCCGCCGGGCGAGAGCCTGAGGAGCGACATGAGCGGGCAGATGTTTCGAAAAATGACCGATATTATTCCAGAGTTGGCGCCACTTCCAGCCTCCTTTTTTTTCCGGTTTTTGGCGATCTCACACGTTTATGCAGCCACTCTGTGCAACAGCGATCAACTAAACTTTGAGAGTTCATCTAGTTTGATGTCTTCAGACTATACGACTAACATGGCCGCTGCGTCCAGCCGGCGCTGCTGCGACGCACGTCAGGCATGACGCCAGGACGTGGCAGCGCGCTAGCTGCTAACAGGACTGGCCCGCTAGCTGTAATTCCTGCGCTACTTCCGGCCATGCTTCCTCACTCGCTGATGGTGAGAACTGGAGGAGTCAAACAGGCAAGTTCTTCTGTGGCCACGACTCCACCACAGTTTCTTCTTCATCTGGGACGTTCTCCGTCCGCTTCACCCGTCTCCAGCTCTCGTTGTTTACATTTTTGGCCGTCGCGCTGTGAGACCTCCATCTTAATTGTCTGACACTGTCAGACATTTTGAGTCCGAGGCCGTCTTCGGTCGCATGACCCAGAGTCGCACAGTGGATACTTGGCTGGAGAGGAAATTAGTTTGGCACTCTGGTGAAAGTTTTTTTTTTTTTTTGTCAAGATTTGTCGAGTTCAGCGTTGATGTCAGTTTATTGAAACAGATTTTCACCGGATTTGACCACGGTCAATGTTAGCCATGGCCCAAGTGGCTGCCGAGATCTGGGAACATTCTCCTCTGGAGATGTTATACAACACAGCTCTTCAGGTAAAATCATCCACATGCCTGTTGGGGGTGAAATTTCAGCGAGGGCACTGCAGATGTGCAGGTTGCAGAATGGAACAGAATTGTTTGACAATTGTGATCATTTTACTGTTTTACATCCGTCCTGTATTCCAGTCGACGTCGGCGTCCTGCTAGCTACCGTTAGCTACGAAGTCTTGTGCGATCATCTGACTCTTTCAGCAGCGTCTCTGCGTTTCCCCGTCACCGCCATTCATTTGGCTGTCATGGTTTCATTTTTATCCACAGAAATGATGCCAATCATAAACTTTTCCTTGAAATGCACTTAAAATTAGCTAATGTTGCTCAGCTAGCTAGCCAGCAGTTTCAAGTACTTCCTGAGAGTTTCGCAGTGATGTCCTCTCACTGCCTTCACTTACAACACCTTTTTGTCGTGCATGCACTGGAATTTTACAAAATGTATGCAAATTTCTGTTTAGGAATTCAAACCATTTCTTAATGCATAGTCGCTGGTATTCCGAGGAAGCACTTTGACGTTTGAGTGAGGAGCGGCGTCATGGCCGTGCATCCCGCTCCCTGGTTATTCCATTGCAAATGAAGCAGATAAAAGTGCTGGAGCTGATTTTAAGCGTTGACTTCACATTTGGCAGCTGTTGTCGACTGGTGGTGCTAATACGAGGTCCAAGGACACGTCAATGCAAATGAAGCAGGTCGTCATCGGGCTGAAATTGCAAAACAAGCTTGCTCAGCCACACCAAAAAAGACCTGGAAGACTGAAGACAACCACTTCACAACAAAGTCCAGAACACTGGGGGACGGCTGCTGCATCACTGTCCAAGTCTGCAGCCAAGAGATGCCTTCATGGATGCAAATACGGACGAGCATCTGGTGGAGGCGGCGATGGATGTCTGTGGCCGCCAATGGACCTGCTGACGGGAGTGCTGATGGACGTAGCAGGATGAAATGTTCTGTGCATTCATCCAAATGGTCCAAAACTGATAGATGGTGCTTCATAGTGCAGATGGATAATGACCTAAAATGTTCTGCAAATCCAAAACAAGAAACGGGACGTCCTTCAGTGACCAGATTTCAACTCCATAGAGCAGCTTTTGGGTTTCTGACAACAAAACTGAAGTCAGAAAGACCCATGAAGGATTTGCATCCAAGTATGAAAACCAGTCTTGAGATCTAAAAGTATGTTTGTTCATCCAGTTGCTTTGGAGCCCCTGCAAATGAATAATTTAGCATGTAGGCGGTTCTGAACTCGTTATGTCCGTCCTTTTGTTCAACCCCTCGAATTTCAGCCGAGCATCATCCGAGCGGTTCTGATCTCCTCACTCCCGGGTTGGGTAACTGCTCCTGTGATGTAGCCAAAGTTTCGGTCACGTGTTTTGCTTTGAGGTTATTAGTCAATGACGAATCACCTCTTTCTTTTGGTCATCCCACTCATGTGCATCAGAATGACCAGAATATTAGGGACCCCTCCCAGTGTAACCCAGCACAGTCCAGCAGCGTCACAAACTACAGTCCCAATAACAATCAATCAAACATGTCAACACCTCTCTCACACACATTCAATCACAATCCAACATAAAGACTGATTGCAGGCCTGCGTTATGTTTACATCATCATCTATGGTGAGCACGCGGTGGTCATAATGTTATGGCTGATGGCTGTACGCGCTGGCAGATGGCATGTCGGTTGTTATTTTCTTCATCATGCACTCAAGTGAATCCACAAACATCAACAACATATTGACGTTCACTTGTTCATCACGGCCGAATTGCCTCGACCAAATATGAAAATATCGCATTTTTCGGGATGAATGTCAGCAGAAGACACCATCTCGCTCCTCTGAGCTCCATTTGCTCTCCACATGCATTTTGGCTGTTTGCTCTTATGGATTCGAGTGTGTGCCAGCAGAGCAGGAACATGACAGCCAGATGGATATTACAATGTAAAAAAAAATTGGTCTCCTTTCTTTGCTTTTTAGCTTTCCCACTATTTCTCTTTGGCTGTCTTGGATTGGGCCGACATTCTCAGCCGTCCTCCCCCTGACCCGGTGGTGGGGGGGTATCGCACACACGGAGCTGCAGACCTCTACATCACCACGGCGACAGCTCAGTCCCACTCTGTCAGGGCCCAAAGAAAGAGAGGAAAATCTATGTTCAGAGCGAGAATAAAGAGGACAGGATATATGTGTCCCTCTGCTTTGTTTGGCAACCCTGAGCTGAGATCCAATAGTAAGACATCAGTCAGGCGATGGCCAACAGGCTATTGTGCAGTAATTGACCCTGATGAAGTAGTGGGCCTTTTAATTTGGGAAAGGTATG
This sequence comes from Dactylopterus volitans, assembly GCA_901007715.1. NCBI lineage: Eukaryota > Metazoa > Chordata > Actinopteri > Syngnathiformes > Dactylopteridae > Dactylopterus > Dactylopterus volitans. The sequence goes on from CAAKHG010050126.1 coordinate 8,824, forward strand.
AACGCTGCAAGCTGATATTTGGGTCATAAAGCTCAAGCGTCTCCCGCTGCTGCGTTGTGATGTTTTTTTTGTTTTGTTTTTTTGTGTGTGTGTGTGTTTTTTTTTTTAAGTCAAAACATCCATGTTGACTTTTATCCTTCAGCTGCTCATTTTTATGAGGGATATTTTCTGTGTTGTGCTGCTCCTCCCAGGTACCATTATCCTGTCCCTAAGATCTTCTATGTGCAGCTGTCTGTGGGGAGTCACGAGTTCATCGGCGAGGGACGCACTCGCCAAGCGGCCAGACACAACGCCGCCATGAAGGCCCTGCAAGCCCTGCGCAATGAGCCCATTCCCGAGCGGCCGCCACAGGTACCTGCAGGCTAGCATGTGTGAGGAGTGAACCGGACCCGCGCGAGCGCACTCCAGCAGGCGCCCCACGCTGTTTGTTCACTCGGTTTTTTTTTGTCTGGAGTTAGAGGGACAGAAGCCTCATGTTCATTCGCTAGCTTGGCTCGGTTTGACTCGGCAAGCGGCGCCGTCGTACGTCGTCGACAGGCGGGCGGTGTTTCATTTCCTATGAAATTTTCACAATTTTTTTTTTACAATAAGTTGAAAATCATCTTGTTACTTAAACGCTCCTATTGTGAAGAGGCAAAATCAGGACATGTCCGGTTTCCATCAGCAGTGACATCACAATCACCAGTTGACTCAAAGCCAGCAGGAAATGTGGAAATAAAGCAGTTCGTTTAATCATTTAGAAAAATGTGGAAATACACCCCGTCCCCGGACCGTCACCAACATGGTGGAGGGGTTTGCGTGTCCTAATGACCCCAGGAGCTATGTTGTGGGGGGCAGCAGGACCTCGTGGGTCTCCCATGGGCCCCTGGTAGGGTCTCCCATGTCAAATGGGTCTTGGGTGAAGGGTCAGACCAAGAATGGTCCCTAAAGATGCATATGGGAAGAAAAACATCAGAGGACCAGTGTTCCCTGCCTGGAGGGTTACCGGGGCCCCACCCTGGAGCCAGGCCTGGGGGAGGGGCCTTCACCCATGGGGTCCAGTCAGGTTTGGCCCAAGGCAGAGACATGGGTCCGTCCTGCAGGAGGAACCATATGGGTCTGGTGCAATGTGGATCGGATGGCAGGTCACTGCTGCCCCCGAGACCCGGACCCGGATAAGCGGAAGAGGACGAGACGGGAGGAAATTCACCAGTCGGCCATGAGATTATGACCCCCGCATGTTCACCATAGAATATAATTTAACAATAATGCAGCAATCTGTGCAGGTCTGTTATGAAGCAGGAATACAGGAGAGAAAAAGTATCAACACCGCAGGCTTGTTTGGTCGGTGAGATGTCGCCGCTACGTGCTTGGAGGCGGAGCTTGGAGGCGGTGCTTGGAGGCGGAGCTTGGAGGCGGTGCTTGGAGGCGGGCCGCTGCACTTGGGCACAGTTGCAGAGCCTTGGTGCTGCTTGGTGGGGTGAAACTTGTCATGGAGACACAAATCAGTGCGGTTTGACTCGCCACAGACGTGCTGGGTCAAAGGTCACCTTGCTGTTGTTTAGAGATGGGTCCGTATTGGGGGGCTGGAACTTGTCACGACTCAGCTTTGGCTGCTTTGGTTCTGAGCAGAACTTTGGCTGGTCACTCTCCTGCGTCCCAACTGACATGCTTAAGTACACAAGTCCGTACTCAGGCATGTCTCTAATGGTGCTTTTCCACCACATGGTCGGACTCTATTTTTTTGTGTTTTCCGTCAGGAAAAAAGTACCAGGTAGCACTTTTATAGCAGCTGCTCTCCCGCCTTGCAAAAAAGGCCGACTGGGTACGAGGAGGTACTGAAAGGTGACATGAAAACACTGCAGACCTCTGATTGGTCAGAGAGAATCATCACCCAGTCATAGCAGAGTATGGGTATGGGTATTACTAGAGTAGAGTAATAGAGTAATAGAGTAGGGTAGGGTGGAGCAGTCGGTACCATGTGGTGGAAAATGGCCGTAAATGCTGTTAGACTGCTTTACTATTCTCTTACTAGAGAAACTCGGATGTGCTTTTCTTGCTTCTTGACTTGCTTGTGCGAAACTGCGCTGTGTTTTAAACCTAATTAATGAATCAACAATTAATAACTACCTGAGTAAAGTTTTATTAAGACACAGTAAAGGGCTCAATTTGCACTAAAGGTAACATCTGCGGTGATCTCTCCATTACATTGGTACTTGTAATATGCGGTTACACTGAATGAAAGCTAGATCCCCATTTATTATATTCAATGTCGGCGTTTGGCCGGCTAAAGTGCAAGTGTTTCTCATTTTCAGTGCTCTACTCCCTTTGGATCCCTCACGCTCGCCGTGCAAATGGCCAATCATGTCTCGCGTGGTGCCAAGTGCTGACTGCGAGTGAAAGCGCTCGCAGTCAGCACTTGAGCACGTTAGATGACCGCAGTGAAAAGTGTTGATTTTCTTTCTATCTAATGCTGCTTTTAAGAAAGCAAAACATCTGACGTCCCCGTGTTTTAACACTCGGAGGCGCTACCGAGTCTCCGGCTTTCAGTGCCGGGTCCGGTGCGTTGGCGTTGGTGGCGGCAAACCGGGTTCGTTCTCTGGACTTGGGTTCGTCGGAGTGACTCACTGAAGTGATCCGGGTCACTGGAGTCACTGGAGTCACTGGAGTCACTGGAGTCACTGGAGTCAGGGTTGTTTTGTAAATCAGTTATAGGTTAATAAGCAAACTGAAATATGTCAAACGTAGAACAACAACCAAATAGATCCAAAAGTCATATAAGCTGAATGTATAACGATAAAATACAAATATAAAAATAGCAAGAAATGCAGCAGAGATGCAAACTGCAAATTATTAACAGGCTAAGAATCAAATGATTTGAATAGTTGAATGCAAAGAAAACACAAAATGTGCAAAAAGGGGATAACTATATACATAAATGCAAAAATGCATCCAAAAATATGAATTATCATCATAGCATGCGCATAAAATATATCGGCCACATAATCATCACCAGTGTGTTTAGCCACATGTTTATTGCAATATTTAACTTTTTAATTAGATTCACCGACTGGAGTGAATCAGTGAACCGGATCACCCGAGTCCGCCGTGTTTCCGGCGAGCCCGCCGTGTTTCCGGCGTGTCCGCCGTGGTTCCGGCGAGTCAGTCGGAGGATTCGAACCGTTAGTGCGGTGACTCAGGATCCCGGCGGCTGCGGCTGACGTGCTGCATCTGTGGCCCTGGGACCTGGATCGGCTCATCAACCTCGCGGCTGCACCTCGGCTGACGTGACGCTCCCGAACACCAGCGCCCCTCCCTCGATGAAAGGTCACAAGATGGCGGCTCATCATCTGGTGGAGCGCTCCACCAAAGCTGTTTTCTGCGTTTAATAAGATGAGAGCGTAACCAGCTTTCATCCGATTGAGCTCCAAATCCACCTCAAATCTAATTACTCTAATGTACAGTTTAAGCCTCCCCACAGTTTTAGTTGGGGGATTACTGGGGGGGGCTGTGTTGTTGTTTTTCTTCTTCTCCGGTGGTGTCACCGTACCTTCTCGGTTTCCCCTCAGGAAACTCGCTGTAAACTGTTATCACCTCCCACCGGAAACGGCGCCCGCGCCGCCTGGCATCGCCCCTGGTTATTCAAAACGCGGCGGCTCCTCCGGCGGGCCCCGGCGGGCCCCGGCTGGCCCCGGCTGGCTGTCTTGTGGCGTCGGCCTGCATAGACGAGCCCTTTGTTCGCCGCCGCCGCTCCCGAGTCTTGCTTTACAAATTGCGGCACGCCGTGTCTGCAGAACGCGTCTGTCACGCCGCCTCTGCGTGCATAAATGTTTGGACGCCCTCGGGCTGCAAGTGTTTCTTCCACCGTGAGCTGTCACACTTTCACTTCGAGGGCGGCCGCAGGTAAATATCAGTGACTCCATAATTAGAGTGTGTGTACTCAGGTAGAAAAACAATATGTAGGGAACATGAAGAGAAAAAAAACCAAAGGGGCCTCAAAGTTGACAGGACTTCAGGCTATAAAAGTGAGTCATGGAACTGCTGACTAACTTGTGAATCCATGTCGGTGCTTGTGATGATACGATAAGTGTGCGGCCTGTTTGTCAGCCTCATCATGAGTTCCAGGGAGCAAAGGTTGCACGCTCATGGCAAAGTAGGAGGTCTGAATCCCAGTGTTTCTGTAGCTGCAGTTATGATGCCGTGTTTCAAATATCCCCCTCATCCCGTCCTCCGAACGAGGAATTTTTTCCTCTATTACGAAACCAGCCGCCCAGGAGTATTGTGTTCGCCCACAGTCACTGTTCATTCAGACGTTTCCTTTCCTGTGAGAGCGAATGGTCTCACAGCTCAAGATGGGGTTCCTCACTCCTCAGTTTGCTCTCTGTGCAGCATAAGTGGAGGCAGAGTCAGATTTAGCCCTCAGTTTGTCTTTGTCACCACAAGGTTGCTTATCCGCCCGCTCGCTCCGTCCGGCCTGCATGCAGAAACGCGCCCACGGACGTGCAACATGCAGGCATGGTCACACTTGTCAAGAGTGCCCGAGACACGACTGCATGCGGACTCGGGCCTCGCGGTGACGTCCCGGTCAGCGCGGCGCACCGGCGTTTTCACCTCTCGCCAGCGAGCGAGCTCTTCCGCGTCCGACCACGCGAGACCTCACGTTACCGCTCACGGGCCGTACACAGTGAGGCAGGAGAGGAGGAAGAGCCCAAAGCCATTCAGACGCAGTCCGACAAAGAAGTGGACCTGAGGAGACAGCCAGCAGCAGGAGGACCCGAGATGCACAGCTGAGGATGGCATCTCTGTCGCATGAGGCAGGGATGTCTTTCTCTGCTTGTCCAGCGTCTGCAATAGAGACTTTTTAGAGTTATCTTATAGATTCCGTGAGTGAAATCCATAGCAACTGACTGAGCTTCATTAGTTAAACAGCACTGCTGTCAGGTCCGTCCGGTCAGTCCTGGAAACCTGATTATCTCTGTTCCATGTGGTGATGCTCTCCCACTGACCCCAGCGAGCTTCTCCCAAACAATTTTCCATGGATCAGCTCAGCACCACATGTCAGATGACCGATTTGACTCGTTCTCCAGTTAAAGGAGGACATGCTCCTTGATGTTCATGTAAATAATAATTCAATTATGTAGGACAGCGAGTTGATATACAGTAATTCTCAAATTTAATGGACCACCCCTTAAGAGAACGTCCTGTACAGACAGAAACACGTCCTGGAATACCGTTTTTAATCCCATATCAGATGAGGATCATGGCCAGAAAAGTGACAGCAGCTTGGATGGTATCCACCTTCTCTGGGTGTGTCACTCTTAGTTGGTATGTGGCACAGTTTTTGGACTTGGTCTGCTGTGTGCAGCCATCGGCCATAACATTATGACCAGCGCGTGTCCACCATAGAGTATAATACAACACATCAGCCATAAGATTACGACCAGCGCGTGTCCACCATAGAGTATAATACAACACATCAGCCATAAGATTACGACCACCGCGTGTCCACCATAGAGTATAATACAACACATAAGCCATAACATTACAACCACCGCGTGTCCACCATAGAGTATAATACAACAGCCCTGCAATCAGTTCTCCCTTCAGGAGGAGTTTTATGTTGGATTGTGATTGAATGTGTGTGAGAGAGGTGTTGACATGTTTGAATGATTGTTATTGGGACTGTAGTTTGTGACGCTGTTGTTGGACTGTACTGGGTTACACTGGGAGGGGTCCCTAATATTCTGGTCACCCCACTCATATCCATTAGGGTGTCAAAACATTAGGGACCCCTCTCTTTATTGCTGTTGCATTATGTTCTCTGGTAAGCATGCAGTGGTTTTAATGTTAGTGCAGATCAGCGTATATGTTTATTTTTGTGCCATCATGGGAAACTAAAGAGCACATGTCTATTTCTTTAAAAAGAAAAAAAGCACCCCCATTTTTTTAAATACCAGCTCAACTCTCAGAATTCTTTTTATTTATTTATTTATTTTTGGATTTAAATTTGCATGTTATCAGTAAGTAATCTTAAAGAAAGCAAGAGACGGTTTGAGAGTGGGAACACTGGCGGCCTCGGGCACCTCCTGTTCTCTGTGCTTGGACTTTGATGGATTCTCATCAGCTTGTTGTGGCTCAAACAGACACAGTTTGCCTTTGGCATTGCAACCGGGGCAGCATCTTTAATATTTCCACATATTTGCAGTGGGTTTCAATTGTTTTACTATTCTGAGCTCGAATTCTCTCTTAAACTACTTTTTTTTTTTTCTAGAATCCAGAGGAAAAAGGGGAGGCCGAGGAGGGCACGGACGCCAGCAAATCGGAGATCAGCCTCGTCTACGAAATCGCCCTCAAGAGGAACCTGTCTGTCAACTTTGAGGTGAGGATGAAATGGCAGAAAAGGAAAGTAAAAGTAAAATGACATCATAACCACAAGCACCCCGGAGCGCGTGGCCATGTGATGCACCGTCATGGATGCTTCAGTAAACTGTGCGTCACGTTTCTGATGCTGCTTTCCTCACTAATGACAACAGGTAAGGAGTTCAGAGAAGTGACTCCAGTGGGGTTGAGTGGTGGAGGAATGTGTGATGCACTGTGGTGGTTTGGGAAACGCCTCATTACAGTAAGCACTGCCCAAACTCAACTCCTGAGGAAACTGTGGGAGTCGCTCTGATAATTCGCCGTCCCCCCCAGCCGACTGCTCATCCACCCGCTGTTTCCTCAGTATTTTAAGTCCATTAGGTCTTTTATCTCTATCGTGTTAGTGGAAAAAAAAACAAAAAGAAGAAGTATGAACAGGAAGCCCAAGTAGGTCATTATCTTTGTCAGGCTTGTGGAAATTCTCATGGCTCATAGTTGTTGTAACGTGACGTAGAACCCTTGGGTTCCGTTGACGTGGCTGTTGACTCAGCTGATAAGGCGTCGATCGCGTTGGCTCATCCGGGATGGCAAGATTATGTAAGATTGATGACTTCAGCAGCCCGCCCTCCATGCAGTCCCACAGTATGCAACCTTTATGAATCCAGCTAAACTCTGCCTTCATAATCAGCATTATTCTGATCTTTTTTTTAAGTATTAGACACATTTTGCAGAGGCGTGGGAGGGTGGCGTTGTGGAAAGATTGGACGAGTTACCAGAATATCATGTAAAACTGTTGAGTTGAATTCAGTCCTGCCGAAGTTTTGGACACGTTTCAGTAAAACAAGAGCATTATAAGTAAAAATTGAATTTTTAGCATCGCTTCTGTAAGCTGTGATTAACACACTGGTTGTGTGTTGATCAATGGAATCAGGTCTCAAATTTGAAATGAAATTCTGGTGAGTTAAAAAATACAGTTCAACAGCATCACAAATTTCAGGCTTTGATTTTATGGCTGAGCGGTGTTGTTTTCTCCTGGCGGGTCAACAGGAACAAATGGCCAAAATATGTTTTTTGTACTGCTTGATTGATCCCCGACATGCAGCCTTTTAGAAAGGAATGACTTGTGTTTGTGGATTTCGGAGTTGTTGCCTGGGAAACGTCTGGCTGCTCGTCGGGCCGGGCGACATCTACCAAATGTGCGCATGACGACGGCTGCCATGCAGCCCCGTGATGGACCGTGACATCGGGGCGATGCTAGCGCCGCGATGGCGACCCGGCACGGTGATGTCTGTCAGCCACGGACGCCATCATCGCGGAGAGGCAGCTGAAGGCGTGCAGGTTAGCCAGGTTAGCATGGTGCCATCTGACAAGACCGACCGCGCAGGAATTGGACAATGAAATATTCTAAAGCTTTTCTCCAAAACTCTGGAGTCAAGGGGAAAGGAAAAAAAGATGGAAAAAAGGAAGACAGAAGTTTGAGATGAGAGAAAAGTGTCAGGAATCGTTAACGTAGATGTCGATGCTCATCCAGCTGAACCTGAACCAAATGGAGAGAAAAAGGCAGATATGAAGGTCTGACTGAGAACTTTGAGTTGGCCTGCTCAAAGATTTTAATGAAGAACCTTCGGCCTCAAGAATTCCCATATCACTATGCCATGGCGAAACTTTTCTCCAAGCCAAGAAAGATAGAAGTGCAGCGGTGAATCGTGGACCACCGCGTGATCGCTTGGTTCAGCTTCCTCAATCGGCCATGTCAACAAAAACTTTGGGAAAATTGACATCTGCGCTCGACCTTTTTCCAGCAGACATCAGCGGGCCTGGAAACCCGTTCTGGAGTGTAACATGAAGGCGGTGTGATCCAGTAACTGCATGAAGCTACGAGAACGTCATGATTGCTCGAAAACATCCACAGTTTTCGTGCAAGAAGGCGGAACAGTTGCTGTTCAGAGTTCCTTCTCCTGGCTCCGCTCACAGCCTGCAGAAGTCGCTGAGGTGAATCTAATAAGCTGAATTCAACACAAAGATATTGAAAATAAAATCCAGGTACAGCTGCTGACTGTGAAGCCTCAAATGAGCTTAACTTGGGCGTGTTGCGTGAAAAAAGTGGTTCCAGCTGCAGCTCTCGGCTCGGCGACGGCCCGCCGGTGCTGCTGGTGCACGTGCGGTGAGCCGCCCCTCGCGTCCGCCCCGGTGATGACGTTCTCCGGCGGGTTCCTGAGTGGAGGTTTTGTGTTCAGGCGCCTGGTTAAGTTCTAGAATTACCAGGAAACAAGCACAAGATGTGTGAGCCCGACCAATCAATCGCTTTCAAATCCCGAGCCGGGTCTGACGGTCGAAGGACGCGGCCGCGGCGCTGAAGGTACAGATTGAATTTATGCGTGGAGGACACAGTCATTAATCCAGGGGTGGCAGCGGGGCCTGCATGGACCTGGGTGGAAACCCGAGAGCATGTGTGATACTGGTATCTGGGGGAAAAAAGGAATCAAGTAGGTGGGGATTTTCCTTGTGGTGTCACCTCAGCTCAGCCTCGGGTTGGTAAATCGGCCGGCGTGCGTTGGCCATCGGAGGAAATGAATCCGCGGACACCTCGGCTTGCTCAGCTCCGCTGCTTTTGGTCACAGCTGCTCAAGGAGGCGTTTTTTCACGGCGTTTTAAACTCAGCTGGGTGCTGCTGCAGCTTCCGGCTCCCTCAGATGGAGGGTGACCTCCTGCTCAGGGTTGCAGTTTCCTGTAAAGACTCCTCCAGACGGTCCAGCGAGCGCCCGGGACCGCTTCTCTAAACCGCCGGACCCTCAGACTTGTAAACACTCAGCGATGTTCGGTGTGTCCTTGCGTGACCCGCCGGCTCCGTTCTGCCTGGCTTTCCGCACAGCTCAGCTGACTCATCCAGTAATCTCTCCCTGATTGTCCCTGCTTCTTTTTCCTCAACTCTGCAAGGTGCCAAAAACAAGGGAGGCTCAGTTTACTCTGCGTGCCCCCTCCCTTCCTCCGTAGAATCCTTCCCTTCCACTTGTCGAACCATCACTCCCAAGAATCACACCGAGGGCGGTTGCGTGTCGAGGCTAGAGGGTAGATGGATCGGGGGGGGCGGAGGAAATGGATACAGGGATGGAAGGAAGGGAGGGAGACTCTCCTCACTGTTGACTTGCTTACAAGAATTTGCACAACACGGGAAAATGATCTGGAAAGCCGTCCAGCTCTCCCTTCTAAACCCCCTTCATCCCCTTCCTCTCCTTTTTTTTCCCTGCGTGTGTGTGTGAAGCACATTTGTTCATCGGAGCATGAGATGGCCGTCCTTCCTGGAACTGCTATTAATAATCTCAGCCAGCTAAATCTGGATTGCCGGCATTCATTATCCTTCATGTCTTTGCCGCTGTCAGCAATTACGCCACTTTCGTTTTCACTCTCCCCCGCAGACTGGCCGGTTGTGAGCGAGCGGCGGTTTCGAGCTGCGGTTTCGAGCGCCGACCGCAGCCACGTTCCTCTTTGCGGCCGCGCCGGCCGCCGGCTGCTCGCCGCTGTAGCATGACTGGCGGCGAATCAGTAACTTTTCTCCACGTCGGCGTCTTTCTCGCCTACCTCTCCGTTCTCCAGCCCTCGCGCGGTCTCGGCTAACGTTCCTGACCTGTGTGCCATTGGCTGACGGCACTCTTGGAGTTCTCTGCTCGGTAATTAGGATTCATTAGGTCTGAGAAACAGCTGGATTCCCCAGACTGCTCGCTTACTTGTTCCTCCAGCTCGCAAACGTTCCTGTGCCATGTCAGACTAAACTGTCCTGAAGGCGCTGAGGCAATCACCATCACCATCATCACCATCATCATCATCACCACCATCATCATCACCATCAGCAGCAGCATCCGACGGATTCACTTTGATTCTCAGTCACAGCGTCGCATGCGAGGCGCTTTCATACCGCCGCCACGACGCTGCGGCTTAAGACCCAGCGTAAATGACATGTCTGAGTGGCCCCGTCACACTTGGGCTCATTAGCCTGAGTCTGGCCCCGCCTCCCCACCACGTCACGCCACGCCCCCCTTCACCAGCGGGCCGCTGATGCGTTGAGAGGAGGCGCCGCCCTCCCACACCTCCAGCCACTCGCTCTGTCGCTCAGGCATCCTGCACCGTCGGTCACAGCGGCCATCTTTTCACATGGTCTCATCCTCGCCCTCGCCGGGGCATGAAATTACCCATGAGTCACCGCTCGCCAGTGTCTGCTTTCCCATCCCTTTTTTTTTTTCCCTCAACGATGAGGGTCGCGCCACCCTGAGAGCCAGTTGGCTCATTTAATCCCCCCGTCAGGCAATATCAAGCAGATGTCAGCATCAAAGAGGAACCAATCTATAAATCACAGCTTGTTTGTTGGATCGGAGGCTCCGTTTCCAAGGAGGACACAAGAGTAGAGGGTCCGGGCCAAGAACCACCCATGTTACAAGAGGCAGCTTCCCTCAGGGCTTGTCCGTCCACCGCTCGTCACAAAAGAGCCTTTCTTCACTCCAGCAGACCCCACCATTGTCCCTCCCTGCTCCCACAGCCTCCTCTTCCAGAGTACCTGAGGTCTCACATGCTCAGATCCTCAGACTGCTCGGGGTATTAATGTCTCTAGCAGACACAAGGCCTCCCATGTTAGGGGGGAAAAAAAACGGACCAGAAGATAAGGAGACTGGAAGAAAGAAAAAAAAATCAACCTTGAATTACCAAATGTTTTCCGTGTACAACCCGATCCATGTCATTAGGTGAGAGACGGGTGTGTTTGAGTGTTTGTTTGCGCGTGCGTGTGTGTGTGTGTGTGTGTCAGTGAGTGTGTAAATGAAAGGAGGTGGTGAAATCCCATCGGCGTGGCGCAGATCCCGTGTCGTCTGCCAGCAGACTGGCTGCAACTCTTCTGCCGCCGTCCTGGGTCAAGAGTGTGTGACGCGTTCGCAGACACACACTCTTGTCTGAGACGGCGGCGGCGCAGCGGCGGCGTTCCCGCCGTTTCACGCTCGGATGTGCAAAAGCGATCCTGGTTTTTGTCCGTCACTCGTTCTGAAGTGTCACAGTGGCGCCGGTTTACCTGCCAGGATAACAAATGCCACATAAAGTTTGAGTCAGTGTACAATACACACACCCATCAGCCATAACATTAACATGAGTGGGGCGACCGGAATATTAGGGACCCAGTAACCAGTACAACAGCGTCACAAACTACAGTCCCAATAACAATCATTCAAACATGTCAACACCTCTCTCACACACATTCAATCACAATCCAACATAAAACTCCTCCTGAAGGGAGAACTGATTGCAGGGCTGTTGTATTATACTCTATGGTGGACACGCGCTGGTCGTAATCTTATGGCTGATGGGTTGTATTATACTCTATGGTGGACACGCGCTGGTCGTAATCTTATGGCTGATGTGTTGTATTATACTCTATGGTGGACACGCGGTGGTCGTAATGTTATGGCTGATGTGTTGTATTATACTCTATGGTGGACACGCGGTGGTCGTAATCTTATGGCTGGTGTGTTGTATTATACTCTATGGTGGACACGCGCTGGTCGTAATCTTATGGCTGATGTGTTGTATTATACTCTATGGTGGACACGCGGTGGTCGTAATGTTATGGCTGATGTGTTGTATTATACTCTATGGTGGACACGCGGTGGTCGTAATCTTATGGCTGGTGTGTTGTATTATACTCTATGGTGGACACGCAGTGGTCGTAATGTTATGGCTGATGTGTTGTATTATACTCTATGGTGGACACGCGGTGGTCGTAATCTTATGGCTGGTGTGTTGTATTATACTCTATGGTGGACACGCAGTGGTCGTAATACTAGCAAGATTTTGATATCATAAAGCTTAAAGCCCATCCCAGCGCGGCGGGCGGCAGCCTGCAGTGTCTCAGCACAGGCAGCTCCGACGTCTCCAGATGCTTTCACATCACCACTGGACCAACCAGCAGGCTGCGCTCTTCTTTTGTGTTTTGAACATTTTAATCGCATAGATGTCATCGACCCGTGCGTGCGTGCGTGCGTGCGTGTGCGTGTGTGTGTGTGTGCAGCCCCGGTTGGTTGAGTTTCTCTGCCTGCTCGCTCCGTGTGGTTGTAAATAAAACTTCTGGCATTTTATCCCAAACCATACAAACCCACAGACGGACGGGAAGCCGGAGTGAGTGGCGAGCCAGAGCAGCTGTTTCCACGAGACACTCCCCCCTCACACACACACACACACACACACACACACACACACACACACACACACACACACACACACACACACCCGCTGAGGTTGACTGACTCTTGGGAATCTTCTGTTAAACACTCCGTGCTCGATTGTTTGCGATGG